>JARQWZ010002532.1:172500-223016 GCA_033150135.1 Gobio occitaniae
ATAGATGGACAGATAGACGGATGGATGGATGGATAAACAGATGGACGGATGGATGGATGAATGGATGGATAGATAGACAGATGGATGGATGGAGAGATGGATGACGGATGACGGATGGATAGATGATGGATGGATGGATGGATAGATAGATGGGTAATAAACAATCGGTAATAAAGAAATAAGCCCAGACAGCAACATAATGTCGGTTGTGGATTCAACGTGTTCCAGATGTGGGCAGACACTGCTGCTGTCTGAGAACTGAGTACCTGCATGTAAAAAAAAAATGGTCTCCAGTGGTTTACGGGTTCCAGCTGGTTTAGCTGTATAAACAGTTTCCGCTGAACAAATATGTGGAGTATGTAAGCATTCAATTAGAGTTGGTACAACCAAACTACTAGTGTTACTGGTATTGCATTATTGAGAGAAAAAAATACGTATTACTGTATATTTCGCTTTTTTTTTTTTTTTTTTTAAAGATATTTCAGTGGCAAAAAGAGCTGCTACACTAATTATTGGCAGGCATGTAAATGAATAAATGCTAAAGCAGCAGCTCGTCGGCCGATGAAAGCGAAACACTGTCAATCAGCTCAATGTCACCGCAGCCTGGAGGGGACGGAGAGCTCAGAGAATTATAATCACCTGCGGGCGACGAGCTCAACCACTACAAGAGGATTAGAAGAAGAAAAACTAATTTGAAGAACACAAGAAAGAAGCACAAATATTGTCGACTCAGCAGTCAGGAGAGCGCTGCGTGTGTTTCTGCACATTTCCGTGCCTGGCAAAGACAGAGAGAGAGAGAGAGAGAGAGAGACAATAGAAGAATTCATCTGTTTACGGTAATTGGATACACTGGCTGCCATTCAATGTTTAATAATGAAGTATATTTCCTGGAAAAGGCCGCCAGCATTCTTTCCATGTTTGCATCTAGGAGAACTTTATTAAAAGAAACTATTCTGTTCCTGGAACGTGCTCTCATTTACACAGAACTGATAAATGAGCTGATCTGAACACACCATGGTGACCGTTATGTCACAAATTGTATGTTAAGGCAAACATCACTGTAACTATTTCTCACGCGTAGAGAGACAAATGTTTGTTTACAATATGGCAGAAACATCATCAATCTAACACTGAAGGAGGACCCCAAGCCAAAAGAATATCAGAGAGACTTTTCACTTCAGACAGTAAGAAACGACACAGAACATAGCAACTCCCTGGCAAACACCCAGATCAATCTATAGCAACCCCATAGAACCACCCTGGCAAACACCCAGATCAATCTATAGCAACCCCATAGAAACGCCCTGGCAAACACCCAGATCAATCTATAGCAACCCCATAGAACCACCCTGGCAAACACCCAGATCAATCTATAGCAACCCCATAGAAAAGCCCTGGCAAACACCCAGATCAATCTATAGCAACCCCATAGAAAAGCCCTGGCAAACACCCAGCTCAATCTATAGCAACCCCATAGAACCACCCTGGCAAACACCCAGATCAATCTATAGCAACCCCATAGAAACGCCCTGGCAAACACCCAGATCAATCTATAGCAACCCCATAGAACCACCCTGGCAAACACCCAGATCAATCTATAGCAACCCCATAGAAAAGCCCTGGCAAACACCCAGATCAATCTATAGCAACCCCATAGAAACGCCCTGGCAAACACCCAGATCAATCTATAGCAACCCCATAGAAACGCCCTGGCAAACACCCAGATCAATCTATAGCAACCCCATAGAAAAGCCCTGGCAAACACCCAGATCAATCTATAGCAACCCCATAGAAAAGCCCTGGCAAACACCCAGCTCAATCTATAGCAACCCCATAGAAACACCCTGGCAAACACCCAGATCAATCTATAGCAACCCCATAGAAACACCCTGGAAAACACCCAGATCAATCTATAGCAACCCCATAGAAACACCCTGGCAAACACCCAGATCAATCTATAGCAACCCCATAGAAACACCCTAGCAAACACCCAGATCAATCTATAGCAACCCCATAGAAACACCCTGGCAAACACCCAGATCAATCTATAGCAACCCCATAGAAACACCCTGGAAAACACCCAGATCAATCTATAGCAACCCCATAGAAACACCCTGGCAAACACCCAGATCAATCTATAGCAACCCCATAGAAACACCCTAGCAAACACCCAGATCAATCTATAGCAACCCCATAGAAACACCCTGGCAAACACCCAGCTCAATCTATAGCAACCCCATAGAAACACCCTGGCAAACACCCAGATCAATCTATAGCAACCCCATAGAAACACCCTGGCAAACACCCAGATCAATCTATAGCAACCCCATAGAAACACCCTGGCAAACACCCAGATCAATCTATAGCAACCCCATAGAAACACCCTGGCAAACACCCAGATCAATCTATAGCAACCCCATAGAAACATCCTGGCAAACACCCAGATCAATCTACAGCAACCCCATAGAAACATCCTGGCAAACACCCAGATCAATCTATAGCAACCCCATAGAAACACCCTGGCAAACACCCAGATCAATCTACAGCAACCCCATAGAAACGCCCTGGCAAACACCCAGATCAATCTATAGCAACCCCATAGAAACACCCTGTTAAACACCCAGATCAATCTACAGCAACCCCATAGAAACGCCCTGGCAAACATCCAGATCAATCTATAGCAAACCCATAGAAACACCCTGTTAAACACCCAGATCAATCTATGGCAGGGGTTCTTGACTCTGGCCCTCGAGGTCCACTTCCCTGCAGAGTTTAGCTCTAACCTTGCTCAAACTCACCTGCCTGTAACTTTCAAATAATCGTGAAGACTTTGATTAGCTTGATTGTTTAGGTTTTGAGCAAAACTCAGCAGGAACGTTGACCTCGAGGCCCAGAGTCGAGAACTCCTCTATAGCATCACGGCGGCAACAAAAACTCTATTTAATGACTATAATCAGCCGCGTTTCTGAGCTCTGTTCTATTTATAGACCGCCTTTCGAATCGCATCCAACACCGAAATCTTGATTTGTCAGCACTCAGAGATTGAATTTCACATTTGCTGCCCTCTCTCGCATTGCGCTGAGGCGTGAATGGATTTCCAGAGGCTGTATGCAGATCTCAGAGCTTCACTCGCAGAGGTCTAAAGCTTCACCTGCTGACACGCAATCTCCCCCGAGTCTTCCTGTCACATTAATGTGATGCATGTGAATCTCAGAGAGTTCATGTAGTCTGTGAGCAGATCGAGGGAGACGTCTGCCTTACCTTTGCTCTCTGGTTTGAATAAGAATGTGACCAGTGACTACAGCGTGTTCTTTCGTCTGATGGCAGGATATTCTCACTCCATCAGGTCGAGTGGCTGCCCCACTGTATTAACTTGGCAATGATCTTTGAAGGTCAGAATGAAAGACATGACCTCTATCTGCTGCTTGAATGGGCTGTCGGTGCAGTTGAGGCTTCTATTTAGGACACTAGTGTTTCGGATGTTAACTAGGCCTAGTAAAAGAGTCCTGCACCTTCAAGTCTCAATGATATATGAGCCGGATGCACCAGTTAAACATAGCCTTTATTTGATGAAAAGGGGCAATAAGTTACAACTTACACACTACAAAAAAATGTAAAACTTAGTTGAAACTCTACAGGGAGTGCAGAATTATTAGGCAAATGAGTATTTTGACCACATCATCCTCGTTATGCATGTTGTCTTACTCCAAGCTGTATAGGCTGGAAAGCCTACTACCAATTAAGCATATTAGGTGATGTGCATCTCTGTAATGAGAAGGGGTGTGGTCTAATGACATCAACACCCGATATCAGGTGTGCATAATTATTAGGCAACTTCCTTTCCTTTGGCAAAATGGGTCAAAAGAAGGACTTGACAGGCTCAGAAAAGTCAAAAATAGTGAGATATATTGCAGAGGGATGCAGCAGTCTTAAAATAGCCAAGCTTCTGAAGCGTGATCATCGAACAATCAAGCGTTTCATTCAAAATAGTCAACAGGGTCGCAAGAAGCGTGTGGAAAAACCAAGGCGCAAAATAACTGCCCGTGAACTGAGAAAAGTCAAGCGTGCAGCTGCCAAGATGCCACTTGCCACCAGTTTGGCCATATTTCAGAGCTGCAACATCACTGGAGTGCCCAAAAGCACAAGGTGTGCAATACTCAGAGACATGGCCAAGGTAAGAAAGGCAGAAAGTCGACCACCACTGAACAAGACACACAAGCTGAAACGTCAAGACTGGGCCAAGAAATATCTCAAGACTGATTTTTCTAAGGTTTTATGGACTGATGAAATGAGAGTGAGTCTTGATGGGCCAGATGGATGGGCCCGTGGCTGGATTGGTAAAGGGCAGAGAGCTCCAGTCCGACTCAGACGCCAGCAAGGTGGAGGTGGAGTACTGGTTTGGGCTGGTCTCATCAAAGATGAGCTTGTGGGGCCTTTTCGGGTTGAGGATGGAGTCAAGCTCAACTCCCAGTCCTACTGCCAGTTTCTGGAAGACACCTTCTTCAAGCAGTGGTACAGGAAGAAGTCTGCATCCTTCAAGAAAAACATGATTTTCATGCAGGACAATGCTCCATCACATGCGTCCAAGTACTCCACAGCGTGGCTGGCAAGAAAGGGTATAAAAGAAGAAAATCTAATGATATGGCCTCCTTGTTCACCTGATCTGAACCCCATTGAGAACCTGTGGTCCATCATCAAATGTGCGATTTACAAGGAGGGAAAACAGTACACCTCTCTGAACAGTGTCTGGGAGGCTGTGGTTGCTGCTGCACGCAATGTTGATGGTGAACAGATCAAAACACTGACAGAATCCATGGATGGCAGGCTTTTGAGTGTCCTTGCAAAGAAAGGTGGCTATATTGGTCACTGATTTGTTTTTGTTTGGTTTTTGAATGTCAGAAATGTATATTTGTGAATGTTGAGATGTTATATTGGTTTCACTGGTAAAAATAAATAATTGAAATGGGTATAAATTAGTTTTTTGTTAAGTTGACTAATAACTATGCACAGTAATAGTCACCTGCACACACAGATATCCCCCTAAAATAGCTAAAACTAAAAACTATTTCCAAAAATATTCAGCTTTGATATTAATGAGTTTTTTGTGTTCATTGAGAACATGGTTGTTGTTCAATAATAAAATTAATCCTCAAAAATACAACTTGCCTAATAATTCTGCACTCCCTGTATGTATGTATAAACTAAATATTAACAGAAGCCTCTGGCCAGGAGTGACAGATGGAATAAAACAACAGATTGATTGAATTACATCAATTAGCTCATGACTTCAAACCTTTAGACATATATGATAATGTTGATATTTACACTTGTTTAGGACCTTTTGTCCATGTTCATCTGTCTTTAGTGTGTAATATTGCTGTTTGAGCATGAGAAAGTTCTTCTCTATATCAGTGTCAATGTTTCTGAACTCCCTGAAACACCTCCATTGAAGTGTTGAGTTTTCTTCCAGGAACGAACATTTCACAATATTCCTCTTTTAAATAATTCCTGCCCAAGACATATGCAGAATAAAGGGGCGGGCCTGGTTGAGTTAGTTAGTTGGTAGTGTGTTGAAACCCGCAGTTTTGGTAAGGGGTGAGACATCGAAGCGCCAATCACAACACACTGGTCATAGAAACGCCCTGGCAAACATCCAAAACACCCTAGCAATGGCCTGGCAAACACCCAGAAAACGCTAGCAACCCCAAAGCAACGCCCTGGCAAACATCCACATTATTTTTAAGCAACCCCATAGAAACACCCTGGCAAACAACCAGAACACCCTAGCAACCCCATAACAACATCCTGGCAAACACCCAGAACACCCTAGCAACCCCATAGAAATGCCCTGGCAAACACCCAGATCATTTTATAACAACCCCATAGCAATGACCTGGCAGACACCCAGAACACCCTAGCAACCCCATAGCAACATCCTGGCAAACACACAGAACATCCTAGCAACCCCATAGCAACATCCTGGCGAACACCCTAGCAACATCCTGGCAAACACCCTAGCAACCCCATAGCAACATCCTGGCGAACACCCTGGCAACCCCATAGCAACATCATGGCAAACACCCAGAACACCCTTGCAACCCCATAGCAACATCCTGGCGAACACCCTAGCAAGCCCATAGCAACATCCCTGTAAACACCCAGAACATCCTAGCAACCCCACAGCAACATTCTGGCAAACACCCAGAACACCCTAGCAACCCCATAGCAACATCCTGGTGAACACCCTGGCAACCTCATAGCAACATCCTGGCAAACACCCAGAACACCCTAGCAACCCCAAAGCAAAGTCCTGGCAAACACCCTAGCAACCCCATAACAACATCCTGGCAAACACCCTAGCAACCCCATAGAAACATCCTGGCAAACACCCAGAACACCCTAGCAACCCCATAGCAACGTCCTGGCAAACACCCAGAACACCCTAGCAACACCCTGGCAAACACCATAGCAACCCCATAGCAACATCCTGGTAAACAACCTAGCAACCCCATAGCAACATCCTGGCAAACACCCTAGCAACCCCGTAGCAACGTCCTGGCAAACACCCAGAACACCCTAGCAACTTACACACTACTAAATATTTGTGTGTTGCATAAGTAAACTTGAAACAAAACTCTATGTATAAACTAAATATTAACAGAAGCCTCTGGCCAGGAGTGACAGATGGAATAAAACAACAGATTTATTGAATTACATCAATAAGCTCATGTTTTACCTGACAGACTTCAAACCTTTAGACATATATGTTGATATTTACACTTGTTTACATTTTAAAGAGGACCTTTTGTCCATGTTCATCTGTAGTGTGTAATGTTGCTGTTTGAGCATGAAAAATGTTTCCAAAGTCCCTCCAGTTCTTCTCTATACATCTCTATATGTTCCATCAATCTGTTATCGCTGCTAATCAGCAAAAGCGATCAATCGGTCGACCTCTAGTCAGATGTCACTCTTCAGCCGGAACGAGTACGGCCATTACCGGAATGAAGCCAGTGATTATAGTTTATAAAGTTATAAATATGTATATTTTTTAGGGCTGGGCAAATTAACGCGTTAACGCGGGCGATTAATTTTTTCAGCTTAACGCATTAAAAATATTTAACGCAAATAACGCAGCGTACGTTTTTATATCCATTTTTGCTTAGCGTTACATGATCATCACGCTCTTATTCATGTAAATGCTTCCAAGCGCGACAAGACACAAGAGAGCGCGCTGTATGCCAGTGTCCTGTCTGTGTCTCTGTGTGTGTGTGGATGCGTCTCATGTCAGCTAATCAAGGGACACTGACACACACACACACACACACACTCGACGCATAGATAGACTCGCGTCAGTTTCCTGCTCACATCGAGTTCTCTTTTGCTCTTGAACAAACAATAACACAGAGAATTTTGATTATTCTCATTTTAGGGTCTTAAATTAGTTAAATAACGTCTTAAATGAACTTAAAGAGTTGTGAGGAAATGAGATGCGCGGGACAGCGCGTGAGATCCGCGGCTGTTCTTAAAGCGACAGTGGCACTGATGATGATGTCATTAATGTTCATCAAAGAACAACGGGAACAGAGAAAATTGTAGCTTTAATGATGATTCATCTATATTTCATTTATTATTTATGCAGTTAAGGAAGGTTTGATAACTATTACATTTCTGTATATGTATAACAGGGAAGGCCATGGGTAAATATAACATTTATTATTTTGGGTTTATGTAAAGATTGTTTTAAGTTCACTTAAATTAAAAGTTGTTTTTTAAAGCCTAATAAATGTTGAAATTGGGAGCTTTCAGTTATACTGTAATGTAACGTCATTAATGTTTCATAGACACATCAGTGATACTGGCCTTCATTCATAAAAACATGACAATACAGCACATATTTAAAATATGCTGTCTTTAAATTGTTTATACATTAATTTGGAGAGTAACTGAAATCATTACAATATCAAAATATTAAAAACTTAAAATATTAAAAACTTGTGATTAATCGCGATTAATTACAGAAAGAAATGCGATTAATTAGTTAATTTTTTTTAATCGATGCCCAGCACTAATATTTTTCTAACAAAAAGCCCTTTATTAACCCCCTGGAGCCGTATGGATTAGTTTTATGATGGATGGATGCACTTTTTTGGGCTTCAAAATCTAATGCTGCGTTCACACCGAATGCGAGTAGAGCGTCTGGAGCAAGTGATTTCCATGTTAAGTCAATGTAAAGACGTGTTGACGCGCGTCTGGAGTGCCGCGTTAACCAATCAGGAGCCGGCTTTCTGCTGTCACGTGGTGAAGTGACGTGATGAGAAACCCTGCATAATTTAAAAATACTACTATTATGTCACAAAATGTAGTTTGAAGACTTTTTCAGGTGAGAATGCAGTTGTTGAAAGCTCAAATCTGTGGTTTATTTATTGTAAATTTGATCTGGTGTTTTTGGAGCTGTGAGCTCCAGTGGATCAGCGGCGCTCAGCGCTCATTAACCCCGGCGAGAGCAGCCTTTCCTCGGCCAGTCCTTCTGCCGCTGGCTCTGATGTCTCTGTAGCGGTTAAACATGAGATATAATTCATCTTGTGCAGATCTAACGGCCGATCTTTGGTCTCATGAATCTATAATTGTTTTGACTGAGGGCAAAGAGAAGTTTCATAACTTTATTTTTTCAGGCTATTTAGTGCCGTTTTACTAGCGCTGACTTTGTTTGACTGAATTGTTTGCTTTATTTTATAGCTTCTTATACCTTTTACTTATACTTTTATAATGGCTATTATTGATCACACACAAACTGACATTTAACAAAAAGAGACTGGGTTGTGTTTTATGTCACAGTGATAAACATATATATGCACACTTATTGTCTGAACCACATATTAATGTGTTTAATATTTGTTTTTAAATGCAAACGAAAAGAGGCAGGGTTGTGTTTTATATTTCGTTTGTTATAAATATAGACTTGCAGTGAAGATAGTCCAGGTATGCGTTGCCTGAACCATATTTGTGTGGCTATTAATGTTTAATATTTTTTTAATGAAAATGAAAAGAGGCAGAGTGGTGTTGAACACGCTTCTATTTCGCTTCAAACGCTTGATTTATATGCGCATCCATTTCGCTGTGGACGCGCGAGTGGATTCAAAATGTTCAAGCGTCCAACTAGACTCAATAGACACTAATTTGACGCTCTATTTGTGTTTGGAGTGAACCAAGCGGCACCTCCTGTAGTTTCTCTTGAAGCCAATACGGAAGTAAAACCGCAGTTCATGGACTGGCCACTAGAGGCAGACTCCAGAAAGAGCAGAATCTCATTGAGCTCATGTTAAAATGCCCAACTTTACAGCAGAAGAACACATGTTTACAGTCTGGGACAAATTGTGGTTTTGGTCTACACGGCTAATTTTGCTCTTTATGATGACTGTGAGGGGGGTGAATTTATTTATAACTCATTCATTTACATTATATAAAGCCTTAAAGTTCTGCATAATTAAGGGCGTGGCCACTTTGAGTGACAGGTGGATTGTCGTTTGTCTGCTGTCTGTTAGTCATCACGTCACCTCAGCTCCGCCCACGTCCCGCCTCTTTGCCCATTTTCTGTTATCCGGGAGTGACGAGCGATGACAAGATGGCGACGACCAGCTCAACCATACTTTACACTTCAAAACTGCTCTTCAGAATCCTATGGGTGACGTCACGGACACTACGTCCATTTTTTTTTACAGTCTATGGTGTGAACGCAGCATTAGGTACCATTCACTCCCATTATAAAGCTTGGATGAGCCAGGATATGTTTTTAATTTAACTCTGATTGTGTTCGGCTGAAATATACAGCTTGAGGGTGAGTAAATCATGGGATAATTTAAATTTTTTGGGTGAACTATCCCTTTAAGCTTGAAACAATGGGGTCAGGAAATGAGTAGGGCTGTATTCTCCCAGTCGATTAGTCGATTATTAGTCGATACGTTCTGGCTCGACCAAAATTCTGATTGGTCGATTAATTTCATCCGTTTTGCCGCGTTCATTTCATCAGGTGGAAAGCACATAATTGCTAATGGGGGTGTTTTCAGAGCGCCACTGTTTCACAGGTAACAGTCTTGTCTTCAGAATACCCCCCTTGTTTCCACTTCTTTTGGATTAGCCCAACCCACTGGAGAAGAGAGACAGACTGAAGTTACGTTAGGCTACTTTGCTGTATACTATTTATTTAATTGTGAGAGTGTTTTCCTAGTCAGTCCTCTTCTACCATGTCAACAAAGACATCGGCAGTGTGGCAGCATTTTTTTAAAATAGAAAATGGGAAAAAAGTCGAATGCAAATTTTGCAAGCAACCTTTTGCATATCACAGCTCGACGACAAACATGTCAGATCACCTTAAAACGGTAAGATAACTTGTCTGCGTTAGGTTGCCCCGTCTGTTTTGAGTAGGCTATATGAACATATCAGAATTGCCATATTTCAATGTTTTTTATTTTGAGACTAATGCGCGATGCGCTGTGCCCACTGTTTGTAGCCTATTCGTTTTGAGCCTATGGTTTATTTTTCAGTTATGCACTTTATTTTGTTTCTGCTCTTGATCTGGCTTGTTTAATTAATATTCCTTTTTTATTAAAGTGGATGTGCCTTTTGTGTTTAAGAGTAAAAGCTTTAAGTTAATAGTCTAACGTATTCGTGTCTCAGCTTCGAGCTGCACAGAGCGGCTGAAATGATAGTGTCTGTCAGTTATTATAATACATATGACAAAAACAAGAACTCAAAAGTTCTTGTGATGATATCACTAGTTGACAACATAGTACTATATTTTCGAAAATCGTAGGCTATGATATTGCGCAGGTACACGTGATGCAACGCTGTCAGAGCTCGTGTGTCAGATTCATTTCAGTGCAAAATAATCAGCTCAAAAATGATTTAAAGGGGTGGTAAAACACATTCTTTCGAAGGCTTGATTGTGTTTGTGGGGTGCACTGTAACATGTGTTCATGCTTTGTTTTTAAAAAATGTCATTATTTTTCATATATTTGACCTTTATTCTACACTGCTCTGTCCCTCCTTTTAAAAATGGTCTGAAGGTTTCCGGGTTGTACAGTCCCTCAAAAATACGCAATGGGCTCAGATTGGTTAGCTGACCCAGTGTGTTGTGATTTACTAACCGCCTAGAGCACGTTTTTCAGAAATGTCACACCCCTTACCTTTACCGGTAGACTGTGCTAATGGCGTCTATAAAACCATACCAATTTGAGCCCGAATCGGTCCCAGAACATTTTAGTGAAGATGATCGAGCAGAACCCAGTCCTCAAGAGTAAAGACTGCGGATCTATAGTGATCGCTACTGAATGGCACTGTTACTTTTGTATTTTTAGAACGATTATAGCCAAATATCTGTTGCAAGAACTATTAACCCAAAACGAACACTAAACATTGGCTTTACTGTTGTATCGAAATCAAACACAGAACCGTGTTTAGCATGCCTGTAGATAAACAATACATAAAAGCTCTAATCAAAGAATCATTTACACTAATGCCAAGTTCGCTGTTGAGATTAGGTTAGGTTAGGTGTTCGTCGGAAAACGTTAAGTATGAATGAGCATTTAACAGACTGGTTTGCAGAACAGCGTTGTCATCTGTTTACTATCTTGCTACAACGTACAATTAACAAAACAAACTATTACAGGAAAACACATCGACGAAAAATAAATCACACTTACAGGTTGTGGCCCGTAAACAGCTTCTGTTTTTAAATCCATCTTTCAGGACAAGCCGTTGAGCGAATCCTTCATTGAACTCGCGAAGATTGTGGAAGCTTTCCTCCGTGAAATGTGCAGCGGGAGCCGCGCGCCCGTCGTGCATGATTCACACTGGCAGTGTTTGTCTCGCACAGCTGAACCGCGGCTTGTGAATTGGAAATACAGATGAATATTGTCCATTATGTTAGATTTCCCGGTCTTCTCCTCCGACCCCTGTCTGTCTCGTGCTTTGAATTATGATGGCCAGCATATATCTGCTACAAATGCGACCTGTTCCCCTCTGTCTCAAACACACATGCATATAACATGTTGTATGTTAAGTGCACTGCAACGCACCCCCATCCCTATGAAGGCTGAACAAAGTGGACCTGCAATCTGGATAAAAATAGCAGCGTTTCGTCGGCATTGCGGCAACAACACTCCAGTCTACTAACTATACCACAACAATGCTTCCCCGCAGCGATACAAAATGGCCTCACCCCCCCCCTTATTTAATATTCTCGAAGGAGGCGTTTATGTAAATATTGAGCCTGGTGATGTCACCAACCCTGGAGGAATGTCTGTAGTCCCTACCGGCCGTTTGCTGTAGTTCTTAGAAATGGATTTCTTTAAAAGCAAATATCTCCCTTTGCTTTAAACTTTGAACGTTGTAACTTTGCAGATGTTGTTTATGCTCAAACAGCAACATTACACACTAGCTAAAGTTAGAAAAGTGAAATTGTGTTTTACCACCCCTTTAATATACTGCAAATAGAATACTAGTTTTTTATGTTTATTTATAATTAATTTAGGCAGACAACAAGGCTACCAAGTACTGCGCACAGTGCGCAGCTAATTAATTTAACGTTTTTTTCTTCCTAACGTCATTTTTAGTCGAAAATTTCAGGCTTCAGTCGACCAAAATTTTCTTTGGTTGATTACAGCCCTAGAAATGAGGAAAACAAATCAAAAACACTGAGTAAGAAATCATTTTTGTTGCAGTGTACGGGTCTGTTCAAATCACTAAACCTAATTATGAGCAAAAATAATAGTGATGCTGGAGTGCATGGACTCAATTCCAGCTCTCTATCTGAGAAAGAGGCATTTTCAGCCCGATTCTGTCATCCATCTCACTTTCGAGGCTTATGAATAAGCTCCTTAACAGAAGTGATGCTCGCCGCGATACAAAAGGTGACTTACCGTGTTGCTCGAGTTCCCATTTAAATGCAAACCACTGTCGAAAAGCGGCGAGGACGCTCTGCTACTCTGATCGCTGGACGGTCCGGGTGAACCTGAGGAAATATGGCAGATTAGTATATATTCTATGTAAAGCAGTGTGCAAATCTACTGTGGTAAATCCCAGCGATATGACGTGTATTAAGCCGCTTTCCAGGTTGTCACGACGCCATGGACAACAAAGTCACGGGAGATTATGGCGAAGGTGAGTGTGTGAAATACACAATTCTGACACGGCCATCACTGAAAAATGCAGAGCTCAAAAAGTGTGTTTCATGGAGGGGCATCTGTGACGGCGTCTTTCTGTTGAAAGCAGCTCAGATACAGTAGCACAGCTGCTCCGCTCAGTCCCCAGAGATTCCCCTTCCTGCAGAGCTCAGGCTGCCTTCACATCTGACTCACTACTTCCTACTCACTAGTTGCAATGTGATGCGCATTCAAGTCATTTTAGTCTGCAAAAATTGTATGCCTTGGACAAATTTAGATTTTCTTTGTCACTTCACGACAAGCGCAGGAGGCTTTCCAACAAAACGGAGAGCACAGGTTGTGCATCAGGTGTGGAATTGACAGTGATGCTGCTTTCAACTAAAACTAAAACCATCAAACATTTTTTAACATCCTTAGCTCTGGGACCATTTTGGGGGATTTCCGCCTGGATTTGTCCTGAAAAGCTTCCCATAGCCACATACAGTGTCTCTAAATACACAATACTGGTGTCATTTTACAGGAAACCCTTTGAAGTTTCATAAACCACTGCTAAAAGTGATAAAACTGTGAGTTTATGTTGTCTGAACTGTAATAACCCCCCCCAAAAAAGAGGCGCTTTTGGATTTTTTGGTTATCAATTCAGTTTTGAAAGTGTGTAACTCGGGCCCTGTGTGCTCTAGCACCCTGCAGACAGTTTGGGCTGTTTCCACTAGATTCTAGAAAATACTGAAGAAAAGATTTTTGTCTGTATCATGTTTGCAAGATTTATACAAATGGATCTGAATGGAGGAATATTACCCACACAGGGCCTGAGATATACACTTTCAAAAATGAAATAAAAAAAAATCAAAAAGCGCCTCTTTTTTGGGGGGTTATTACAGCTCAGACAACATATACTTGTTGTGGTTTCCTGTAAAATGAAACCAAAATTGTGTATTATAGAGACCACTGTATGTGGGTATGGGAAGCTTTTCAATTTGGGAGGCCAAATCCAGGCGGAAATGGTCCCAGAGTAATTTAGTGTAAATCAGTTACTTTGTGTAAAACAAATGCCAAAGTGATGCATATTTCCAAAAAGTCTCTAAGCTTTCAAATGGTAATATGAGGTCAGAGCTCCTTCACAGGACGATTAAAAGACTATTTTTTTCAATTTTTGTGCATGTTATGAAATTTTATAGTTAGCTATCAGAATCAATTGTGTCTCCCATGCAAAATTACATAGAGCATCCAAATCACACACTAATGAGGGTGCATTTCAGTTAGGATGCTCCCTAAGTAGAGCGCTGCCTATTTAGTACGGCAGTCCACTAGGTTCAGTAACAGTGCTGAGATGTCAAGTGTTTCTGGCCAAACCTACCTAATGGGAGTTTTAAGAAGGCCGGCGCTTCCCTGAGGTAACGTACAGTGATGGTGACTTCATCCCCTGCCGTCCGCAAAAGATGAACCTGCGAGGAAACAGAGAGATTCAATATCCTTCATGATGAGATGCGCTCGAGGACAGACGTCTGAACGGCATTTCAATGACCGCTTCACACCTAATTGAGTTGAGGAGCCTCAACGATTGAATGAAATCAACTGTGTGCAATCAGCATGTCATCTCTCAGTGATTATTTCAATAAGAGCCGTGTGACTGTCAAGTGTTGGGTTCACTGACCGCTCCTCAGACAGATACTTATACCGTCAGATTTCATCATCTATCACAGGGATTCACAAACTATCACAACCTCTTTGACCTAAAACTGAAACAATGGCCATTTATATTGTTACTAAATTTCAAAATTACAGTGAAATTCGGAAGTAGAAAGACTGAAATAGTACTTTCTTGTGAAATGTAAAATACTTTAATAATCTTTAAAAAAAATCCAATAAAATTTTTTACAGTGTATTTTTTAAAGTCCCCTTGAGATTTTAATTATTATATATATATATATATATATATATATATATATATATATATATATATCTATATATATATATATATATATATATATATATATATATATATATATATATTTATATATATATATATATATATATATATAAAAAATATTTATAATATTTCAATAATTTACACATTTTCATGTTGAAACGATTGTCATTTACTGTATAAATTCTTAATAAATTTCATAATTACAAAGAAATTTTGAAGTAGAAAAACTGAAATAGTATTTTCATGGAAAACGTACAATAATCTTCAAAAATACATATTTTTTTGAGATTTTAAGTTAATATTTCAATAATTTAACAACACATTTTCATGTTGAAACGACTGTCATTTATAAATTCTTTAATTTCATATATAAAGTTTTAAGTTCATATTTCAGTAATTTAACAACACACACATGGTGAAATAATTTTCATTAACTGTATAAAATGCTAATACATTTAATAATTACAAAGACATTTTGAAGTAGAAAGACTGAAATAGTATTTTCTTGTAAATTTAAAAAATTTAAAAAAGTGTATTTTTATAAATTATAAATAAATAAATTATAATTTATATAATATTTATAATATTTAAATAATTTAAAAACACATTTTCATGTTGAAATGATTGTAATTTATAAGTTTATATAATATTCTTATATATTGACATATTTCTGTCATTTAACAACACTCATTGTGTCACACTTGCATGTTGAAATCATTTTCATTTACTATATAAAATTTTAACATATTTCAAAATTACAACGAACCTTTGAAGTAGAAAGACTGAAATAGTATTTTATTTTTGAAGTTCCCTAAGACAAGTTCATATTTCAATAATTTAACAACACACTTGCATGGTGAAATCATTTTCATTTACAGTATAAATTGCTAATACATTTAGTAGAAAGACTGAAGAGTATTTTCTTGTAAAACTTATTTAATCTTCCAAAAAAAATGTTTGCAGTGTATTTTCTCCAAGTTCCCTGTTAATATTTCAATAATTTACTAATAAAGTATTTGCATGGTGAAATAATTTCCATTTATAAATTGCTAGTAAATTTTCTTGTAAAAGTATTTTCTTGTAAAACGTACTCATTTAATCGTCCAAAAAGCTGTGTATTTTCTTGAAGTTCCCTGAGATATTTACTTTATTCGTATTTAGTCACAGTTGTTAGTTGAAAAAATAGAAATAGAAAGACTAATCTAATCTTCAAAAAATCACATAAATGTATAAATTGCTAGTGCATTTCAGAATTACAGAGAAATTTTGAAGTAAGAAGATTGAAAAGAGTATTTTCTTGTAAAACATATTCATTTCATCTTTAAAAAAAGTATTTTTGCAGTGTATTTTTTTGAAGTTCCCTGAGAAATTAGGTTAATATTTCAATAATTTAACAAATAATTTGCATTTATTTGCAATATCTTATCACTTTTCTAAAATACTAAATGTTTTGAAAATGGCTTCAGTATATGACGAGAACTTAAAGTCAACATTAAATGGAATAAACAACACATTTTACAACCAGATGAGAAATAAAGGGGGTGAATTGATTTCTCCATCAGAAATCGAGGTGAAGCTGTGAAGTATGTTTCCCAATGCAAGCACTTTTGAAGGAATTCTGATTCCATGTCGACTTTTAGACTTCATCTGATCAGCACGGCTAGAAAAGTCACTTCATTTAACAAATCTGAGCTTTCCTCTGATTAAACATGACACACTTGTGCAACATTTCCACAGAGAGGAAACCAAGCATTTGCCAAGAAACCCTTGAAACCACTAAAAGGTTATCACTTATTTATCATCATATTTAAAAGATCGTTTTAAGAAATCATTCACATTTTTCCTAACAATCTCATCTTTTGACGATCATCTCTTGAGATTGGTCTCGATCTCAAACCTTGCACAACCACCTACAGTATGTAATAATATCCCAGAGGGAAACTGTATTTCTCTAATTGTTCTTTCAGTGCCCAGGAGATTTTTAATTATGCTTCAATGAAGCATCAACTTTGTCTCAGGCGTTTCTCCTAAAATAACTCGGCAGGAAATGCAGGAAAAGATATTTTAAAGGGGTTCTATTATGCCTCTTTTTACAAGATGTGAAGTAAGTCTCTGAGGTGAAGCTCAAAATACCCCACAGATCTTTTTTATAGCATGTTAAAGGAACACGCCACTTTTTTTTTGAAAATAGGCTCATTTTCCGTCTCCTCTAGAGTTAAACGGTTGAGTTTTACTGTTTACTGTTTACCTCTGGCGGTAGCACTTTTAGCATAGCTTAGCATAGATCATTGAATCTGATTAGACCGTTAGCATCTCGCTCAAAAAAATGTTTCAAAGAGTTTCAATATTTTTTGACTCTTCTGTAGTTACATCGTGTACTAAGACTGACGGAAAATGAAAAGTTGCGATTTTCTAGACCGATATGGCTAGGAACTATACTCTCATTCCTGCGTAATAATCAAGGAACTTGAGCCATACCATGTGCAGCGGCGCAATGATATTACACAGCGCCTGATAATAGTCCCTAGCTAGGTAAGGGAGTATAGTTCCTAGCCATATCGGTCTGGAAAATCGCAACTTTTTATTTTCCGTCGGTCTTAGTACATGTCGAAACTACAGAAGAGTCAAGTTTTAAATAGGAAAAATATCAAAACTCTTTGGTCATTTTTTGAGCGAGAAGCTAATGGTCTAATCAGATTCAATGATCCATGCTAAGCTATTCTAAAAGTGCTACCGCCAGACCCGGAGATCGGTTGAATGGAATAAAAAACGGTAAAACTCAACTGTTTAACTTGAGTTGGAAAATAAGTTGGGGAGTTGGAAAATTAGCCTATTTTCAAAAATAGTGGCGTGTTCCTTTAAAATTGTCACTTTTTGAGGGCGAGCAAAAACATATTTTGTGTGTGTGTCTTTAAATGCAAATGAGCTGCTGCTCGGGGGGCCCCTTTCAAGAAGAGGGCGGAGCTTCAAGAGCTCATGTTAGCAGCAGGGGCGTAAATTTCATCTAACAGTTGGGGGGGACAATAAACATGAAATTTCTCAAGAGCAAATTTTGAAGGGGACACAAATAATACAGCCAAAATCGTTTCTTATAAGGATATGTGTACCACAAAAAACATTTCGTACTTAGGCTACTTGGCGTTTTGGTGCACTGAAAAATGATGTAATGTCCATTTTTCTTTTCTCTTTCATTTTATCTGACCAACAACACAAAGTAAGTGATAGTTGTTTAAATACGATTAAGGTTCACCACGCAGTCATATTATAAATATTAAATTATCTTGCGTCCTCCACAAAGTATTTTAAACTATGATATTCAGATCTTTAGATATTCAACTGCAGCAAGCCCTCTGATCTGCCACTTCATATTGAGCAAAACCTTTAGGTTTAGAATGAGCGCCAATTCGGGGGCGGGTTGCTTGTATTTTGGGTTCATTAGCCAATTATTCGTAATGAAAAACACAACTACAAAACAGTACAATGACACACCCCCTTAAATAGGCGCTTTTACATTTCGCTTTGAAACCAAATCTTCCGCGATCATCTTGTCTGTCAGCTGTTTGCCCGTTCGGCTCGTGCTGTATTGAGCAGACACGTTCAGTTTGTAATAGTTGTGTCAAATGATTTTATTACTATAAAAATTAAAACGACGGTGGCCCGGGGCAGTGCCGCAGTGGGCAAGTGATGTTAACAGTGTTTTGCCTAATCTGTATTAAAGAGAAAATAATCACTTCATCTGATGTTTAAAGTGAATAAAACAGCTTACTGGAGTTTCACAACTGCTGTCTGAAGAGCTTTGTTATCTCCCCAAACTTGTGTGGTACTTTATCTACGGTCTATGGGTAACGTTAGTTGAGGTGCGCGGTGGATCAAACCACTGTGGGGCAAGGGGGGAGGGGGGACTCAAAATGTTTCTAAACTTAAAACGCATTTTTTTTGTCCCGTTTGCGTTTGTATTGTTTTACTACTTACACATTTATTTTAAGTATATATCATTATATTATTTACAATACTCAGCATGGTTTTCAGGGGGGGACAGCCCTCAGATTGGGGGGGTCCTGTCCCCCCCGTCCCCCCCGCGATTTACGCCCCTGGTTAGCAGCTCCGATTACCTCACGCAGAGCAGACACACACTGAAGATATCAGAAACTGTTCAGACTTTTATGTTCAAACCGGAGTCGGACAATGATGGTTGATGAATTTTAGAATAGATTATTCTGTCATGATAATCTATAAATCGCTGGTGTGGGAACTGTAGTAAAATGAGCCAGAGAATATCTGCTGCATGAAGAGAGAACAGGTATAGTTTAGTTTAATTACAGTTATAACTTATATTGTAATCTTGCTTTATGACACGCCATTGCATTTGTGTTCGTACTGTATTGTGATAAATGTGAAAGACGGATGACAGCTTGAGCGACTAAATTTGCTCGACTAACTCTTCCTCTTCTAAACAAGGCCTTTGTTATGTTTTTTTTTGTTGGGTTTATGTACATTTTTGTTTGTTGCAGTTCTTAAAAAGCGAATCATCCTTTGCTTTGAACTTTGTAAATGTGCAGATGTTGTTTATGCTCAAACAGCAACATCACACACTAGCTAAAGTTAAAAAAGTCAAATCATAATCAAGGACGCCTTTAAAAATATCCCGGGATAACCTGCTTCCCTTGAGACTCCCCTGCTTCACAGCAGTTAATGATATGCTAAAGCCCCGCCCCCCTCGTGACGTGATTGGTTGACATAGAAAACGGGCGATTTCAAACAGCGTTTTTGAGACTTTCTTTGGTTCACAGGGGGACTTTAACAAATGAGACCTTATTGAATAACTAGTATAAGAGTCCACAAATCCAAGAATGCGGATAGCAGGGATCTCTTGATCTTGGAGGAATTTGATGAGAAATGTTTGAGCTCATACTGAGATGAGGAACATTTAAGCAAGAGCCCCCATTTGATCTCTAGGAGAAACAACTGAGAAACTGCAGATTCATGTGTGATTTTGCTGTCCTACAGGAAGACTTCTGTCAGCTTCTCTCGGACAGAAGCGCATGTCTTAGTTAGTCTGTGGCTGTTCAGTGAAATCACTAATCGCATCCTTCAACTTCCGGATGGAGATGCAAAGATAGATCTTGTCGGGATCCCAGAGGAGACAGGAAACCTGCCAATGCGAGTGAGTGTTTCTGCGCATCGACGTGTGATGAATCTACTCACTATCAATTAGTTATAACTGAGACCTTACAGGGAGGATCCAAACATTCGCTACTGATACGAAAGGTTTCAGCCGCATCTCATGCACTTTACATTAATTCTGCATCAGTGGCATATCAAGAGCACGGATGAAAGAGCCAATCGAATACTCACGACTTCCTCATGCGTACACTTCTCCACGTTAATGCCATTGACCTGCAGAGAAAAGATTAAGACATCATGTTAAAAAAAGCTAAAAACATATTCAGGTCACATAAAAACAAAAAGAAATTGAGAGGACTTTGCATTCTGACATTATTTTCATGACAAATAACCACATTTAATCCCATATTCTCTTTACTTAAAGGCACAATATGTAAGATTTTTTGGTTTTAAATATCCAAAACCCTCTAGAAGAGTGTTATATATTTTGTTGACTTGTGTACTTACATAATCCCAAATGTTTCCAAGAATGTTTAAATCCAGAGAAATAAGCAATTTTTAATTTTCGGTTTTATTTTGTAGAAACCATGGAAACACCAAAGACACTTTAATATATGATGTGTTTTATTAGACAGGTGAGCAACTGTTTGGAGACATTCATGGACAGAAAACGAATTGTTCTAGAGCTCAACACAGTTAGTCTTATTGTTTAAATCTCATGCCAAAGGTCCAGAATTTAAGTCAGTTTTTTGTGATTTTCTTTGTTGTCGTAATAAACAAGTGTTATTTCAAGTAATGACGGGCAATAATTCGAATCCGGACCTCTGTATTTTTCCGATGTGTAGGTTATATAATATAAATGTTGTGAAATAATTGCCTAAAATAGTATTAACACTACTTTATTGATATTACACAGAACCAAGATCTTCTCATCTAAACTGCCTGCGGGTCTATCATCGCTCGTCAACGTCAAAATATTTCAGATGACCAATCAAAACAAAGTAGGCGGGCTTTATGTTCACTGAAGATGCTGAGCACGAATTCCAGCGCGACGATTCAGTTAAATGGTCATAAAGTGTGAGATAAGATGTAATTAGCTAAACTAAACATTTCATATTTGGCAGCTGTTTTATCATTGAAATGTTAATATCGACAAAAATAATCCTGCAAACTAATTAACCTTTGTGTAATTTCGCCATTTTGTCTAACTTTGTGTGTGTGTGTGTGTGTGCGCGCACACTCGTGCACGCAGTATATGCCAAAAATATGCACCTTTGTTTGCTGACCAATTATAAGCTGATCCTACCATGGGCGTCGGAACCATTGTATGTGGGTGGGACAAGACCCACACGTTATTGAAAAGACACGTTCAGTTTTTAATTGTAGAGTCTGTTCTCTAACTGAACGAAATGATTGTATTACTATGAAAATCAAAACGACGGTGGGGGCGGTGTAGGGAGTGGCCTCGTAGGGCAGCGAAGAAAGTGCATTCTGGGAGTTGTTGTCTTTTATCCACATGAGACAAAAATACATTTTCTGCATTTTCTCAGTCCAGAAGGCACCAAATTCAAAAATAATTTCACATTTCTACTACATAAATGACCCAGTTTAAATACACATTCATCTTCCCAGTGCTGAAGTGCCCCTTTAACCCAACTTGGGTTGTTTCTAACCCAGCATTTTTTTAGAGCGTGTACCTGAAAAACCTGACAAGCACTGTTTAGTATTTTGCATCTTTGTTATATTGTATTCATTTGATTATTTGTTCTTGTTTTATTACCGACTGTACTTGTCTTTAATAATGTTTTACATTTATATTAGTCAGGCTGGTAGTTTTAGCTGTGGTATCGAAATTGGAATAGAGAATTGTGAATTTCCACTGGTATTTTGGTGTCATTACGACTGTTTTCATGGCCAGTAAAAAATATTTATGGCCGGTAAATTTTCTAAAGTCAGTGAATAAAGAGCCTCAGAGAGTCTCGTAACATTCAAAATGAAATAAAACCATTTGTTTAGTTGCACCACAGGAACTAATATTCTATTTATTGCTCTCTCTCTCTATCTGTGTTGCTGTTCCTCTGATTCATACAAAGAGATAAAGGTTAAACCTCCAGTCAAGCTGGAGAAAATGAATCAGAGGGAAGCATCATTAAAATGCAGAGGGAACGCTGCTCTAACATGCACCCTTGACCCCGAGAGCAGCGTAAAGAACGAGAGTGTGCAAAAGCCCAAAAGACTAACCTGCATAACGGCGTCGCCGATAAACAGCATCCCCGTCTGATCGGCTGAGGCCCCGGACGGTCCAGTCAGAGGTTAATGGAAAGATTGGGATATAATTACTCATTTAATAGTGCTTATGCGATGACATGGCAATCAGGATTTGAGTTTGATGAGCCTTTCAATCTAGCATGGGCCTGAAACGCTCTGGGACGAATTTCCCACAAATCTGTGTTTAAGTTCAACGCGTTCTGACAAATAAGACGAAACTGCATAAGCTTCCTGATATCAAACAGCTCTAATGGCGGATATAATTCTACACTAAGCATCTCAGCGGGAAGCTAATAAAAACCAATAAAACTGCAACCGCACATGAATAAAGGCTTGTACAGTAATTAACCATGATTAAAATTATATTTGAACTGTATGGCATGAAACAAAGCTATATTGTTCTCGAGTACTGTAGGATCGGATTCTAATCACACGTTAGCAACTGCTGTCAGATACTTGCGATGAATAAACTATAATGTGAGCAAGTGCTAATTATACGGATATCAAACGGACTACATTTAGGCTGTGCAGGGCATTTATTTTAAATGAAAAACAACGAGGGAAAAGTGTACCCTACAAGATTTTACACACAGAGAATAGTTTGGCATTCACTGCAAATTATGCAACTCATCTAGTAAGGACCTAAGATATTAAGTCTTGTTTTCTGAAAATTTTTTAAAAATGAAGTCTTTTCTTAAAGGGGTCATGACATATATATGACATATAAGAGGTCATCATTCTATAAGAATATAGAATAAGTTTCAGAACTGAAAACTTCCATGTTAGTCCAAAAACAGCTTTTATTGTAATCAAGCCCAGAGAACGACTCAGATCGGTGAAAGAGCGCCTCTGCAGAAGAAGATCAACACCTACTGCATCATCACAGCTTTGGCTCCGCCCACTGGAGTGTTAGTGAGATGACAAGGAGAGAAGAGCGATATAGGATCACTGGACTAAACATAACATTACCTTCCAAAGGATCCTTATGCTAGAAATGTGCTTATTTATTTTCAACAATGTGAATGTCTCAGTTGAGCATTATTTATTTGTATTCTGCACATTTCACTGTGGATTCTTTGGGAAATCAGTCGCAATTTCAGTGCAGGCTTTGCAAACAGACTTTTACTGTATGGACTCGATAGTAATGCCACAACATGTAAGACATATAATAAGTCTTACAGCAATCACAGCAGTGGGCGTTTACACTGAAGTCTCACGGCAGCCAATCACAGCAGTGGGCGTTGACACTGAAGTCTAACAGCAGCCAATCACAGAAGTGGGCGTTGACACTGAAGTCTCACAGCAGACACGCCCCTTCAAACAGAGCATTCAAATCAGAGGCTAAAACCAGGGTAGGAAAATGTTTTTTATTTCTATATTATGACCATTTTTTATGTATTATAAGTGCACCACAGGAAATAATAAATAATACAACAGTGCAGTTCACAACCTCATTAAAACATCCTGCAAGTTTCAGACCTTAAAGTGCACCTATTATGCTATTTTAAAGTTTCCTAATTTAGTTTTGGAGTCTAAAACATTTTAATTTTCTCATAATATCCACTGCACATCACCACAATGTCCAGTGATTCTCAAACGACACAATAGATTAATCAGTCTCTCTAAATCCCACCTTTACGTGAGTCTAGTCAGCTCTGATTGGTCAGATGGTCCAGTCTGTTGTGATTGGTCTACTCTGCTCTGATTGGTCAGATGATCCAGTCTGTCAAACTCCCATTACCATAACTGAACTCCAGCTCCGTCCAGAGGCTTCCTGAAGCTCAGCGATTATACACACTGTAAATACAGTAACGATGGCGTCGATTTTACACCAATCCCAGTGCGAATCCTAATCGCAGACTAGTCATTCAACCCGAACTTTGATCAGGACGTTTTTCAGTGAAGCTACTCATTTTGAGGTTCATTATGAGATGTTTCAACTGTAATTCCTCACCATCAGCATTAACAAGTGTGCGTCCATCAACAAACCCATGTGTGTGTGCATGTTTCTAATTTATTGCGGTACACATGTGGGAACTGTATTAATAACAGTGCATATGTTAGTCCAGCACTAATGTGAATGACTGATGTAACATTAAAGTTTGCAAAACAACCATCCTTTAACTTTACTCAAAGTAATGATAGTAATGAAAGTAAATGAGGAGGTTCAAGTTCTCCCTGGTGTCTGCAGTGGGCGAGCAATATGCTAATGTTTCGTCTTGACGTCACAACGAACCAGCCTGGGATTTGTTTGAAAAACGATTCGTTTAATTGACTCAGAGTCGACTCTTACTTTTGAGAGACAATAACTTTATATACGGTGCACTTTCAGATTTAAAACTTTGCAGGATGTTGTCATTCACTTAGAGATAATGTTACACACTACATGAAAGATAATTTTATAAAATCCATAATAGGGGCTCTTTAAAACATCCTCCTCCTTATAAACAGAGCTTTTATTTAATCAAGCTCCTAAAAACACTGAGTTTGGAAATTGCAGGATCTGTGACGTCACACGGGCAAATATTTTTGCATATGACCACCTCCAGAGCAAGACATTGACGAATAGTTATACACCATCGCACCATAGGCCCCGCCCACTGGCGGTCAGTCACTTAACGGCTGACATTTGCCTACACTGGATGTGAGCGTCAAATAGAGTCCATTATAATATAGAATATAGAGTCCATTAGTCCACTTAAGTATATAATTATGTAATATATAATTATACCTTATTCATGCCAAACGTTTTAGCACAATATAATTAACATTATAAGTGAACCTCAAGGAACCATGTCATGACCCCTTTAAGACAGGAATAAATATCTGCTAGTAGGGTAAGAAAAATAAACTTGAAATAAAAATAAACTTGTTTTCTTTTTGTATTAGGTTTATTTTCTGTCCAAACTGGCAGATATTTGTTCTTGTTTTAAGCTTAAACTTCATTTTGATATAATTTTATAGGAAAACAAGATTGAATATTTTTTTTTGCAAATTGCTTCTTAAGTAAATACATCTTGATTTAAGAAAGCATATTTCTGTTGGAATCAATTTTTGCAGTGTAGAAATGAACTTAACTTAGAAACAATTACAAAGAAACACACTGAAATAAACTTGAAATTTTGATGTAGAAAAACTGAAATGGTAGTTTCCCCCCCTTGTTAAACATACTCCAATATCCTCGAGGATAAAAAAAATATTTTTACAGTGCAGAAATGTTACGGCTTATCTCTAGCGCTCTGACTGCAGCTGGTGTACAGCGGATGGGAGGAACTCTTGTCATCTTACCTACTTGATCTTTGAAAATCTTTGAGATGACCACAGGCACTTTATGTTCTGCTCCCCCCTGAAATGCATGAAGAGCCGTCAAGGAAATTCACCTCTACATCTGTTACCAATACAAATCCATTGCCTCATCAAAGATTATTGTGAGTAAATCTAATGAGAGCTGAGCCTTATATCAGGTTCCTCTTTGATCTCTAAAAGACTAATAATGTGCAATGATTATCTGGCCTGTGAAGCTATGAGTGCACTACCTGAGCATGTTCAATCAAGCTCTTTAATGTGAATTAACAATATTAAAGAAGCAAAAGACCTACTTTGATACTCAGGCCGAGACCTCCAGTCACCTGTCTTCGAAGTACAACAGTTCTGTGCTTTAAAAAAGGGGAATTTAGTTGGTAAAATATTCACAGCATTAACTAGATAACAAATCATTAAAGAAATGGTCATATAGCAACACTTGACTTGAAACCTGTACATAAAATGCTTTATACAGGGTAAATAAATAAGATCCCAACATCCCAACTTTCAAATACAGGTAATAATCATACATTTTAGGATTGATGTGTTTAAATATTTTCCAAAAAATGCCTATATTTACTAATCTCTGTTGGGATAGATTAGTCAATTCAGATGGAAAACACTTCATAACACTCGTTTAATTCTGTCAAAATAGAGCAGCACTTAAATCCCAGTAAATCAGTGATCATTTGAATTATTGTAGGTTGTGTGGTTGAAAAGAAAAAGAGTACAAAAAGTGGCTGTCACTGGGGTGGTACCATCAAGGGTACATTTTTGTACCTCTAAGTCAGGGGTAGGCAAGTTCGGTCCTAGAAAGCTGATGTCCTGCAGAGTTTAGCTCCAACCCTACTGAGCCACCACAGTATAAAACGCATGACTCCCAGCATGCATTTCAGCAATAAGTATGTCACCATTGTTGAGTTTCATATGCTGATTCTTGATATCTGTGTGCGTCTAAGCTTTTTTTCCCCTTAGAATGAATTTAAACATCAAAATTCAGAATGTCTGATCTGTGGCAAGAAAGTCATGTTGGAGAATATTATTTATTAACATTTTTAGTCAGTGATGAATTTAGTCGAACATTTTTCTTCATGATATTTTTTGTTTATGGTTTCTCTTGACTTTTTAACACAGATTATGTGTTTTGTTAACACTGTAACAAAAACCACAAACTCGCATAAAAGGCCATGAGTCAAACTGCCCAACTAAATGAACACTGATCACCATAACGATGACCAAATATTTTCAATAATACCAAAATCTAAACCTTCTCAATAAGAGCTTCTATAGATGTCTATCAGAGTTGGAGCCAAACTCTGCAGGACAGCGACTCACTAGGACCGAACTTGCCAACCCCTGCACTAAGTAGAGGAAAACAATGGTATAATTGTACCCTAAGGACCAGTTGTGTACCTTTAAAGGTACAGTTATACATTTTGTTCCCCAAGGAAAAAAATTGTACCTCCACTGTACCTTTTTTTCAGAGAGTGTGTGAAGCTGTTTCATAAATGATAACTGCTTTATCTTGCTCAGCGGCATTTTGTCAAAGGTTTAATAAACAGAGCCGAATCGTTGTCATTTAGGGATAAGATTGTGTGGGTGTTTGAATCAAGATTGTGATCATTTAACTATTAATCATGCAGCTCTAATGCAGATTAAACAAACAATTTCTCAATAACAAAGGTTTATGATGGCCAAAACTTAAGATCATTATTTATACCATTAGAAAGCGGAGACATTCACGTTTTACTTTAGTGCCTAAAACTCAAAATGTGTTTCTCTAAAGTGACTCTAAATGACGGAGTAGGTCACGTGCAGTTATAAATCCAAATATATAAATATAGCTGCAAGCAGTGATACAGGGCCAAGCCCATGAAAGGGCTGAAAGCGCAATGCAGACCCTGAAGAGCAAAAGCAGCAAAAATTGAAATGACAACATTACACACAATTTTAAAAAGTTGTCCCACACGGGACTCAAACCCCCAAACTCTGTGTCTGGTGCGTGCTTTTTATCTTGTTGCGCCACTGGGAAGACTTGTGTCCATTTATAGACACCAAGATTATGATTTTCTGACAAACTGATCAAAAGTTATTAGCAAAAATAGAGACTCTGAACCAATTTTGGGTCAACAAATGTTAACTTCATTTGTCAAAACGTCATAAAAATTGTTTCACCAGTAGGTCATAACATTTTGGCAGAGGCTATTTACACCAAATGAAAATAACATTTTATTAGTGATAGATGATATTTACACTAAGTGCAAATAGCTGTAGATGATATTTACTAAGAGAAAATAGTAATATATTCTATTTACACCATGTGAAAGTAGTTCTTTGCAATATGTGTAAATAGTAATTAGATGCTATTTATACTTTATTTTGACAGATACATACTATTTGCACCTCAGTATTGTTGGACATAAACAGGATGCAATAATAACAGAGTGTATATGATTATATTTATTAAAATTATTAAATGGATGCCACCTTAATGGGACAATAAAAGCCCTCCCTCTACACTGACCCCTACCCCTACCCAATAAATGCTTTCATTATTATTAAACATTTCGTTTAATTTCGGCACTTTATTTCCATTTGTAGAACATTTTCTTAATTTTTATTGAAAGTTAATGCCTTTCCGATGTGATATGTGATGGGAAAAGAGAGAAGAGTGAGCTCTGCAAAAGGCAGTTTCGAACCCGTGTCGATCGCGTCAAAACCAAGATCCTTAAGCCTTACGCTTTACTGACTACGCCACTGAAAACATTGAAAAATGCCTGTTATTTTTTTTATCTTGTTTTTCCCAAATAGGCATTGTTAGGCGGAGCTAGTGCGAATAGCACTTGCCAACAAACTTGGTGTAAATTGACACTAACATTTTTATCTGTCATTTCTGTGCGGCTTGATCCAAAGATCATCTGGGCCGTTTTTGCAACAAAAAAAGGTCTCTGAAAATCTTTGCAACACTAGGTGGTGCTGTATTCAAACTCTCAGGTGCCTTCAGGACATGCCGATGATGATGCATACCGAATTTTGTGCCGATATGCCAAATTGTTTAAAAGATATTGCAATTTATGACAAAATTCTAAATGGTCGACCAATGGTTCATCCGATCCTGGCAAAATGGGTATCCTCGTATTTGGCCTAACCATAACCCACACAATGAATCCATAGACACCATGATCATGGTTTTCTTATAAACTGTTCAAAAGTTATGAGCAAAATAGCAATTTTTTTGATCTCATGACCTGTAGGTCTTCCAATAAATTTTGCATGGACCCTCAGATCATGGTTCAGATGAAGCATACCAATTTTCGTTTCAATTGCTCAAGGTTTGGCCGAGATACAGCCTCTGAGTCAATTTAGGTTCAACCTTGTTAAGTTCGTGACATAACTTTTTAACAAAGATGAATAAAAAAATGTGTTCAGTCATTTCTGTGTGGCTTGGTCCAAATTTTGGACAGAGTAGTGAAAAAACTGAATACTGTACTTTTCAAAATGGCCACTACTGTAATGTTAGATATTGAATGGCATCAGCATTAATAGAGGAATCAGGTGAACTAAATTACTGCCGTGTTTCTGCTGTTTACAAACATCAGAAATTTTGGTTAATTTAGCTACTGTATCGAATAAATACCTAGGGTTGTGTTTGTTTTCTTCAAAGAGAGTCGAGAAATAAGCTGATCTAGCAGTTTTTACGGCCTTTCTGTATGCGATCATGCTCTCTTTCCACGAATTATGAAAAACCTCTCATTTTGTTTTCTTCCAGCTGTGCTCCATTTTTCTGCACAGGTCCACCATCTGATCTGGATACGGCGCTATAGAGTTGGTACTAGAGACTCCAAAATGGGTCAAATCACTATTCATTACCATCTCTACAATTGTGCCAAATTTCATATTATGTGCAGAAAGTGCAGAAAACGGATACAATAGGCGCTACAGCCCCTAATAATAAGAAAACTAACGGATACAATAGGGGATACAGCCACTTCGGTGCTTGGCCCTTAAATAGGATTATAAATATGCTGTAAAACACTCTTGAATATGAATATATTGGATTCCCCAGCATGCATTGTACACATTTAATGACTTTCATTGTGTATTGACAGCATAATTTCTGAAAATAGCAACCGTAGCGTGATGCCACTGATGTCATTTATGAATGATGATGATGCATCTCATGCCTGCAAAGCAAACAAAGAAGTGGCATGTGCTTCTTGACAGTGATGTCAAATGTAATGAAGACTTGTCTAATGCAACAGAACACACTCTTCTGCTGCCGACTGTGATGCACAATGAAGAGAAGCGTGCCACTTTAAACAATGATGAGTATGTTTGAATCACGATTGACTCGAAGGCAAAGACTCAGTACTTACATTTAAGTGCGAGTCGCCGCCGCTCACACACACCACATCCTGCTTCTGTACGATTAACAGATCTTTCGTTAACTTCAAGCGAACATCGTAGGTGTTACTTGTGTGTTCGTCGTACAAAAGGGCAAGTCCGGTTTTTGTCTGTTGAAAAAATAAGCGAAAAACACGTTAGTCAATCATAATTATGGGATTAAGCACTAAAAGATGAATTGACTGCGGTGTACATTGCCATAAAGAAATATTAAAAATACTAGACTAGACTTCTGAAGCCATTTGACAGCTTTTATGAGAAAGTCAGAAAATCTTCTCCTTTCAGGTGAACTATTTCCGTACAGCACACAAGACTGAGATTAATGAAGCAAATGTATTTATCTCACACTATTTGATTCCAACTTGAGAAGTTGGCTCAGTCTCTCCACTGAAAGACAAACTGAATTAATGCGACAGAAAAGTCGCCTGTGGATCTTTCAATTACTTTCGAGTTTTCTCTCAGACAAAATGAGTCTAGAGAGCGGAGTTAATTCACTTAACCCACAAAACAGTCCCTGGAGGAGATTCCTGTGGCTGAAAAATACTTTCCGCAATGGAATCAATTACAATCTTTATTTATCATGGTTTCTGAGACTTTCACTCCTGCCATGAGGATCACTTTCTTCCTCAAGGCTACAGTAGTGTTAGCTCATGAATCGCCTCCTGATGCTTACTGAACAAAACCGAACTGAGGTGCTAGAAGAATCACAGAGATGAAGGTACGCGTCTTCACTCGTTATGACACCAGTCTGTCTCTCTCTCACCATAGTTTTTCTCCCTAAAGTCCAACACATACATTACAGAGCAGATAAAAAGCCGTTTGATTAATGAGCGTAAAAGAAAACATGACCTTTTACCATTACTTTAGCTCATCAAAATAATGAAACCAATTTGAACTCCATTTTGAAGAGCCAATTAGGCATATACAGCAACTGCATTATATATGTTTTTTTTTGTTGTTGTTGGGCGCATGATTAATGCCCAAATTTAAAGGGGTGATGAATTGAGAAATCAACTTTCCCTTGAGCTTTTGATATATAAAAGGTCATGGTACTATAAGTTTCAGAGCTGAAAACGTCCTTGTATAGTCAAAGAAAAGCTTTTATAGACACCAGGCCCAGCAAACAATCGATCTCAGAATGTGCCCAGCTATGACGTGAGAGTGTAGTGAAGCACCGCCTCAACAGAAGAAGAACAACGCCTGATTCTGTAGCCCCGCCCACCGACTCATGACAGCATAGAGCTAAACTGCATCGAATTTCTAAGCAGTAAACATTGCATTGTTTACAAGACTTTGCACGTATGTTCATTTAACCACGGAGTCGTTTGTAAACAAGAGACTGGATTTGCAGACAGGATGAGATTACATGAACGAATGAAGCTACACACTAATGTGAGTAAAACATGTTTTTTATATGTGACAGTATTGCATTGTTACAGATCGTTTGATATAGATCTATTGATTGTGTATGTGTCTAACAGAACATACCTCAGCACACTGTCAAAGGCTGGAGAATACTTTATTTGTGGTGTTCTTGGTTCATTACTGTCTTGATGTGCGTTGTTCACTCTCTTGACTCGATATTTGAAGGGTGTGTACGGTTCGCGGTTATATTCATCGATCGGGCGGGCCATGTAACGTTAATAAAAAAATAACATTCCAATCAATCTCGTGTGGATGAGAGAGGAATCATTGTGTTTGTTTGATAAAGACATTTTGCGAGCCCTGAATGTAAAAAAACAACGAGAATGCAATAAGTTGACCTTAGACAACAGTATGAAAAAAATTAAAAAGCCAGTTCATGACCCCTTTAAGATTTTTCTATCTGAATTGCATATCAAAAAGTGGATGTACATTTTATTTTACACTGTTTTAAGATTTTAAGGTGAATTAAGTCGAAGAACTAAGTTCACATCATAGACAATAACTATAACGATAAGGATAAAAGTTCTAAAAATCTTTCTAAATATACAATAATAGCAGAATCCACACCACAACTTTAAGGATAATGCCGCAGAGGAACGATATCGATGGAATCACTTTTTTTAGAACGATTTTTTCCAGCTGATGAACGATAAAAACTTTGACAGCCAATCAGAATCCATCCAAGCATTTAAAGAGACAGACGACAAAACTGCAGTGCTTATAATAAACAGAATGATACTGTCTGTTGGTGTGGACGCTAATATTGTTTTCAAAGCACCGAAGGTCTTTATTCAGCTTCTTTCATTTCTTCTTCCGCTTTTGAGTCTATGGCAGCCCATAGAACCGTTTGGTAAAACGTTATTATTCGACCAAGTGCCCGCCAAAATGAACGTGGGGTTATATCTCTGCAACGCTTTAGCGTATTTTGACCAAACTTGGTGTGTGTTATGACAACCATGACCTGAGGCCAACTGCACAGTTTCGGCACAGTGCCACCTAGTGGTCAGGAGATATGCATTTTTTTGACATTTTTAGTAGGGATGCACCGAATATTCGGCCACCGAAAATGGCCCAAAAGGGCATTTTCGGTTTTCGGCCGAAAGACTTTTATCACCGAAACAACACGGCTGAAATGTTGTGATGACGCAAACAGAAACCGCGACCTGCACGTAGGGCTGTGCAATTAATCGAATTTCGATTTCGATTTCGATTTTGCCTCCCAACGATCACCAAAATAGTATAATCGAGAAAAAACGATTATTTTGCCATGTTCAGTTTTGCAAGAACACTCTTATTTTGTCTTGCGTTCTGAATGAAACGCGCACGCGCACATCCGCCCCTCCCGAAGCCACAAACTTTCTCAGATCGTGAGTCTCGTGTGCATATCATCCGCTGGAATTTAAAAACTCGGCGCGAGTAAAGATGGCAGAAGGAGGGCAGTTACAGCAGCGTTTGGTGAGCAAAAAAGGCAAAACCAACTCCGTTGTCTGGGAACAGTTTGGCTTCGAGGAATCAGACGACGAGCAGAAACATGCTACGTGCAAGATTTGCTACATGGCAGTGGCTGCAACGCAAGGGAACATCACGAATTTGTTTAACCACTTGAAAATTAAACAGAGTGACCTATGACAATCTAATAAAGAAACAAAAACTGACGAGAGCAGGGGTGCCGTGTAAACGTCTCTTTTCCCCCTCATATTTTTCAAATAATTCTCTCTTTGTAAACTTTGTTCAATGCATGCGAGTGCTGCCGTATGTTCGAATATGTCCAGTCATTTTTACCGTCTTCACCCGGGCGTAGAGCCAGAAGACGCGAATGAGAAGCCGCGCGCGCTGTGAGGAAATGTATCTCTGTGCGCTCATCTGAGAGCGCGCACACGTCTCTCAGCGCGCAAATATTGAGTTCTCTTTCAAGTCTTGCTCTTGAACGGACAAACTCACACAAAACGTATGTCAACATGTCCATCTTGATGAGTTTCCTAGCAGACATAGTCTGTATATGCCTTAAGTGAACTTTATACAGTCGATAAAGACGACGCATCTCCGATCCGGATTGAATAGCTTTTGTAAGTTTAATAGGATTCATCTTTAATTTATGCACTCAAATATGCAATGTTATTTTACATTTGATACATTTCTGTACCTGAAAACTAATGTTAGACGTACCTGAAAAGCATATCTTGCCGAACCATATTGTTGATCTTATTTATTTGTGGTTATCATTTTTACGTGAATACTTTTATACTTTGATTTGAATATATGTTATATTATTTATTTTAATAGTTCAAAAAGTACAACAAATGTTACAATTTCAATTGAATTGTTGAAAGGTGTATTTTTAATAAATACAACACATTCCCAAAGTCATGTGAAATAATCGTGTTACATAATCGTGATTTCAATATTGACCAAAATAATCGTGATTATGATTTTTTCCATAATCGAGCAGCCCTACCTGCACGTGCTTGTCTGAAGCAACATGTCTGCGGTGTGGACGTATTTCAGTATATCTGAGAAACACTGCTATATCTGCTCCATGCACAAGCACTGACAGCGAGAGCTCATGTTCTCGATGAGAAGAGGACCAGACTTCACTGTGAAACCGAACGGTTTCCGAATGCAATCTTTAACAGTGGGCATGTTGTAAGCGCGGAACACACTTCAATCCGAGTTCCCACACCAACATCGATCAACATGTATCACGAAATTCAAACAATAAATGCCGCTTTGACGCTCTTTAATGTGGTATCACTGATCACATCACAGTTCAAGCGGCGGCGCGCGATCGATCATCTCTTCCTTAAGAATAAACATGAATGAACATCTAAGGTGCGTTGAGGATACATTACAACTTACTGTCACGTATCATATGTGGTGTAATCGCTCAATCAGTGTTTCAACGGCGAAAAGACGTCAATATAACTGCTGTAAACTAAACAATGTCACGTAACTTTAGCATCACATTTACCTCAGGTAGTCATTCAGTGTCCATAGAATTTTATTCACTAGAGAAAATCAACTCTTTCACTAAATATATGACCTATATTAGCCGTTATATTCATTGTATTCTACTTAACCTGTAAATTATATCTTGATTATTTCATGTATGTTTAAATAAACCTGTCATGAAAATTACAGACACTGTGAATAAATGATTATATTTCAACAACGAATTGGATAAAAAACTGTTTTATAATTAGATTTAGAAGTTATTGCAAAAACTGCCTTATGTGAAGTTTACATGTTTGTGTAGCTACTATGTTATTTGAGTGTTGATTATTAGACCTAAAAGTAAATAGCAACTGAATTTAGGCTAATAGTTTGGGCTCTGTTGTTAACCTTTAATATTAATGTTCAAGTAAGGGCTCCCTATAGTTTACAGCAATATCTTCAATAAACTTTTAGTTATAATTGAATTCATTTAAGGACAGATACTTTTTTTTTTTTAGTAAACCAATAAAAATAAATAAAAAGACATTTTGTAAAACTGCTGTACACTCTAAAAAAAAAGTCTCGTAATCATAAGGGAACCTTTTTTAGTGCTATATAGCACCAATTTTGGTGCTTCAGTGGTTCTTCAGAGGTGCTATATAGCACCTTAGTCAAAGAACCGGTGAAGAACCTCTGAAGAACCGGTGAAGAACCTCTGAAGAACCGCTGAAGAACCACTGAAGCACCAAAAATGGTGCTATATAGTACTAAAAAAGGTTCCCCTATGATTACGAGCCAAGAACTATTTTTGGTGCCATATAGAACCTTTTTTTTTTTAGAGTGTACCGAACCGTCAGTTTTGTGTTCCGCTACACCCCTATTCTACAGTTAACATATGGGCTATGGCAGTCTTTGTTTTGATACACTTTCTTGTAGTAGTCCTACAGAGAAAAATTTTAAATGCACTAGACCTAAATGCACTTTGTTTTTATGAGAGAACATTTAATTTTAAAACCTTTCTGTAGGCCTGTAGATTATTATTTAATGTACACATGAGTGGGGTCAAGTTAAACATTTTAGTTTGAATTTTATTTTATACTGTACATTGTTGCATAAATATTGGCATAATTTGTAATTGATTTATTCTTTGAAACTTTAATATTAATTTATGCAATTGCAATGCCTTGATTTTTGTAAAGTTAGTACACAGTCATAGCCATAAATGCAATGGTACTAATAATTGGCATCATTTATTTCAGTGTTTCGGTTTTCGGCCTTGGTTTCCTCTTTTTCGGTTTTCGGTTTCGGCCAAGAATTTTCATTTCGGTGCATCCTTAATTTTTGGTTATAAATTTTGAACGCTTTGGCCAAAAACTGGTCTCTGACTCTATAGATCTACTGATGACGCGCAAATTAAAGAACACAGAATTATGCAAATTAGCATCTGGTTTAAGACGTGCTTTTGAGCGGTAAATAATGGCGCAAACACCAGTAAATTGACTAGCACAAGCCTTAGTAAATCACTTTGATTGATTCATTTAAAAACTCTCCTCCCATAAATACTGCGTCAGAACGGGAAACTCCAACAAATGCATATGCAATAAAAGTCAGCCGCAAAAATAACCCTGCCCACGCCTTTTCAGCGCTAATTTCTCACTGCGTATCTTTAGTAAATCCTGACAGGAGTTTTTTAACGCCAAAAGAGGGTTTGCGCTGATGCAAGCTGTTTGTAAATCTGGCCCTAAATTCGTAAGCACATAACACAAGAACACTTCTCTTTGCATACAAATAAGGATTTATTGATTATTCTAACACTTAAACTAATATCTAACACATGAACACATGCACACACACATTCACACGAGTTGCAGAAAGAAAGAAAGTGAGGAAAGAATGAGTGTTCAGAGTGAAATGATGAAATACCAAGTTTCTAGTAATTTATGCATGTTATAAGACCTGACCTGAACGAACCATTAATCATTAATTTAACCCTTCTATTGTTTCTTAGGAAGGGTTATTAAATTATCAATGCACCAGTTCGGCTAGAATGGAGGCGCTACTTGTGTGGGAATGAAGGGACTCTGGGGATTCATTGGAGTCATTTGCTGAAAGGGATTTCGTGTCTGGAGTGACGGTTTGGGAAGCCAATCAAGTTCTGGTGGGCGTGGCTGATGTGTAAAGTTTGAGGCTGGCAAAGACTATAGAGTCGTTGACTGAAGCTTTGCGGCAAAACATAACTGAGAAAGCGAGACTCTCAACGGAAAAGAAAATAAACTAAGTAAAGAAAGAAAAGTAAGTGTGACGAGAGTAGTTAGGTGGCTTGCATGAAGCTGTTCGTTCTCAACCCATTTTCATCCTGAGTTTGTGTTGGTCCCACCCTTCGGAGGAGATCTATCCAGGTATCGTCTTTGCCTCACATAAATGACTTGCTATCTGATTAGTCACATAGCCTCTTAACTTTCCCGCTCTAGTAGGGGAAAATTTAGACATGTAAGAATACAATATATTTTACACAGGTTTGATTCATTTAATAATTAAAGAATGATAAATCAATTAGCTAATAATCAGTGTTGGGGAAAGTTACTTTGAATTGTAATGCATTACCTTTCAAAGTAACTTTCCCCAACAAAAAATAACAAACAAGCCCCTCCCCAGGTGAGAAAAAGTAACACAAAAGTACCGTAATACATTACTTTTCTTAAAAAGTAACTAACTGTAACAGAGATCCACTGGAGGCGAGTGTAGATGAACCCAAGGGCAGTTTTATTGCTAATAATCCATAGTGAGCAAACAGAAACAATGACCTGATTTGGACTTGGACTTGACAAAGAACTTACAAACAGCAGATAATAGGAAACAATAATCGAGAAACTGACAACGCAAACAGAAGAATTATATATACAGAGACTAGGGGAACACATGACTATGACAACCAACGAACAACCAGAACTCAACCACATGACAAGACAATGAACCAATGAGAACACATGACACATAGACAAGGGAACCAATCAGAAGAGACACATGAAACTAGAGAAGCACATGACATGATCACATAAGGGCAAGGAGGTCACATGACCAGAACTAGGAAACATGACTGAGGCAAAATTACAAAATAAAAGACATGAAAACGGGAACGTGAACCAAATCCCAAAACCAAACATGACAGTAACACAATTACTTTTGAATTGACTTTTTAAGAAAATGTATGTGTTGCATTACTTTTTCTCACCTGGGGCGAGGCTTGCATGATATTTTTTTAATAACAAATTTTCAATTTTTGGGCAATTTTTGAAGGAAATGCAAATGCACGCGTGTACTGTAGAGGGCGCTGCTCAAACAAACCGCTCAGCTGTGCTGGATTGCAGAAGATTAGGATGCAGGAGAAGAAAGTTTAACACAGTTTAACACAAAAAAATGTAAAGTAATTTTTGCTTATGGTTTAACTGAATCATCGAAGCTCCGCAGCAAGTACATTGCTCAATAAAGTAAGATTAAATGCATAAAAATATTTTTCATTTAACATTTAATAATTGCACCTTTGTCTAGTATTCTGATTTCGATTCATTTCACTGATTTTATTCATTATGAGGAATACTGAATCTTTATTTTGTGCACGTGAGATTACCAAATGCATGCTCACATTTAGTCTAGAACTACAATAACCATCATATTCACACACGAGACGAGACGAGAGAGCTGTCAGTAAATGGGAAAACAAAGCAACTTGTATTACTTATTTAAAAACGTAACTCAGATATTTTGTTGTAAATTTAAAAGAAATGCGTTACTTTACTAGTTACTTGATAAAAGTAATCTGATTACATAACTCGAGTTACTTGTAGTGTGTAATCCCCAACACTGCTAATAATGTACGACCCCAAATCAGAAAAAGTTGGGACAGTATGGAAAACGCAAATATAAAAAAAAGAAGTGATTTCTGAATTTACTTTGACTTGTATTTCATTGCAGACAATATGAACACAAAATATTTCATGTTTTGTCTGGTCAACTTCATGTCATTTGTAAATATACATCCTTTCCTGTCATTCAGACCTGCAACACATTTCAAAAAAAGTTGGGACAGTAAAGCATTTACCACTTTGTAATTTTGCCATTCCTTTTCACAACACTTAAAAGACGTTTAGGGACTGAAGACACCAAGTGATGAATTGTTTCAGCAAACCATTCTTCCTGCAAACAAGTCTTAGAGTACGGGATCTTCGTTGTCGCATTTTGCGCTTCAAAATACGCCACACATTCTCTATTGGAGACAGGTCGGGACTGCAGGCAGGCCAGTCAAGTACCCGTACCCTCTTCCTCCGCAGCCAAGACTTTGTAATGTGTGCAGAATGTGGTTTTGCATTGTCTTGTTGAAATATGCATGGACGTCCCTGGAAAAGATGTCTTCTTGAAGGCAGCATATTATGCTCCAAAATCTCGATGTACTTTTCAGCATTAATGGTGCCTTCACAGAAGTGCAAGTTACCTTTGCCAAGGGCACTGACACAACCCCATACCATGACAGACCCTGGCTTTTGGACTTGTTGCTGGTAACAGTCTGGATGATCCTTTTCTTCTTTGGTCCGGAGCACACGGCGTCCATTCCTCCCAAAAAATACCTCAAATACTGATTCATCTGACCACAGTACACGTTTCCACTGTGTGATGGTCCATCCCAGATGCCTCCGAGCCCAGAGAAGTCGACAGCGCTTCTGGACACTGTTAACATAGGGCTTCCTTTTGGCACAGCACAGTTTTAACTGGCATTTGTGGATGTAACTACGTATTGTGGTACTTGACAAAGGTTTGCCAAAGTAGTCCTGAGCCCATGTGATGATATCGCTTATAGATGAATGACGATTCTTGATGCAGTGCCGCCTGAGGGATCGGAGATCACGGTTGTTCAGCTTAGGCTTGAGCCCTTGTCCTTTACACACTGAAATTCCTCCAGATTCCTTGAATCTTTTAATCATGTTATGCACTGTTGAATGTGAAATATCCAAATCTCTTCCTATCTTTCTTTGAGGAACATTGTTTTTAAACATTTCAATAATTTTCTCACGTATTTGTTGGCAAACTGGCGATCCTCGGCCCATCTTTGCTCCTAAAGGTTTAGACCTTTCTTGGATGCTGCTTTTGTACCAAATCATAATTACAATCACCTGTTGACATCACCTGTTTCAAATCACATCATTATTTAACCATTTTACCTCATTACTAGCCCTAAATTGCTCCTGTCCCAACTTTTTTTAAATGTGTTGCAGGTCTGAATGACAGGAAAGGATGCATATTTACAAATGACATGAAGTTGACCAGACAAAACATGAAATATTTTGTGTTCATATTGTCTGCAATGAAATACAAGTCAAAGTAAATTTAGAAATCACTTCTTTTTTTTAATTTGCGTTTTCCATACTGTCCCAACTTTTTCTGATTTGGGGTTGTATTACGGCAGAAACAATGAGCTCATAGTAGTAATTATTACAAGTTGTGAACAATGAATGACTACAATATATGTTGATTCAGAGTTTGCATCATCTGCAGTCCTCGCAGGAGTCGTCTCTTTACAGGTGTTGGGTAAAGTCTCTGTGGATTTTAAGAGATTTCAGTCCCTTTGTTTAAGAGCTCATGTCAAACAGAGGTCTTTGAAAAGATGGTCTGTATTGGATCTCTGTCTTGGGGGTCAAACAACCCTTGGCATTAACTCATGGTTTTCCTCATGAGACTCAAGATGTGCCATCTCTTTGACCACTAGTCTTTAGTTAACTGCCTAAAGTTGACATTTAGTTAGTTAGCTCAGACTGGATGACGCCTAATTGACATATATGGTCCTGGGGCCAATTATTAAAAAGTAATCAAAAAGTAATCCAATCGGATTGGCCCAAATCTTGAAAATGGGTTGTTCAAAAGAAAAATAGGATTCTGAAATCAGATTAGATCACAAAATCTAATCTTGGTTTCGATCGGGATCAAATCATCAGTTTGTGCTGTTCAAAACTTTTTAGTACGGTTGGGATACATTTGATCCAAAAATCAGGATTATAAAGATGGAGGGTGGATTTCAGGAACAGAAAATTAATAAAACTGGTCAAAAAATTCAATATTTGTATCATGTAATATACACACATTTGATTAGTTTAACTGTTAAAGTAATAAATTAGAAGTAGGCATTAGGCTTCCTATTAAGCCTTTCGGTAGCCTACCATACAGTCAAGTAAAAAAGAGAATTTGGCACTATAAAATAATCCCCAAACAGCTGTAAATATCAAACAAAAATATTATATTTAAAGTGTTTTTATCACTGTTTGTAAACTACATTGGCACAGTCATTAGAGATGAACCATTCAAAAGGTATTTGCGAGCGAACACAAATTTCTTTTAAGGGACTCAAACACAACTACTAAAAAAGGTTTGATCATTCACTGATGCTCCAGAAGGAAACACAACACATTAAGAGCCGGGGGGTGAAAACTTTTGAATTTGAAGATCAAGGTAAATTGTACTCAATGTGTCTTCTGGGAATCAAGCAAGTATCTTCTGTTGCTTCTGAAGGGCAGTACTAAATGAAAAAAAAAAAATTATATTTAAACAAAATAAGAAACATTTGGATCTTCCTCCTGCTCAAAAGTTTTCACCCCCAGCTCTAAATGTGTCGTGTTTCCTTCTGGAGCATCGGTGAATGATCAAACCTTTTTTTAGTAGTTGTGTTTGAGTCCCTCAATCGTCCTCAGTGTGAAAAGATGGATCTCAGAATCACACAGTCCCTGCTGGAGAGGGTTCAGATGTGCAGAAGATGCTGGAAAACTGAAGAATGTGCAGGACCTGGAGGATTTTTCTGAAGAACATTGGACCGTTTAACTGCTCCGGACAAACAAGAGACTCAAGAACAACCATCACAAAACACACACACAGCCGTGGATCATCCAGGGAACGTCACACACACACACACACACACTCACACAGCCGTGGATCATCCAGGGAACGACACACACACACACTCACACAGCCGTGGATCATCCAGGGAACGACACACACACACACACTCACACAGCCGTGGATCATCCAGGGAACGACAAACACACACACACACACACACACACACACACACACACACACACACACACACACACACACACACACACACACACACACACACACACACACACACACACACACACTCATGTTTGTTTTTGTGAAATGTGAGGACATTCCATAGGTGTAATGGTTTTTATACCGTACAAACCGTATTTTCTATCCCCTTACACTGCCCCTACCCCTAAACCTACCCATCACACACACACACACACACACACACACACACACACACACACACACACACACACACTCACACAGCCGTGGATCATCCAGGGAACGACACACACACACACACACACACACACACACACACTCACACAGCCGTGGATCATCCAGGGAACGACACACACACACACACACACTCACACAGCCGTGGATCATCCAGGGAACGATAAACACACACACACACACACACTCACACAGCCGTGGATCATCCAGGGAACGACACACATACACACAGAGCTGTGGATCATCCAGGGAACGACACACACACACACACACACACACACACTCACAGCCGTGGATCATCCAGGGAACGACACACACACACACACACACACACTCACACACCCGTGGATCATCCAGGGAACGACACACACACACACACACACTCACACAGCCGTGGATCATCCAGGGAACGACACACACACACTAACACACTCACACAGCTGTGGATCATCCAGGGAACGACACACACACACACACACACACACACACTCACACAGCCGTGGATCATCCAGGGAACGACACACACACACACACACACACACACATACACACACACACACACACACACACACTCACACAGCCGTGGATCATCCAGGGAACGACACACACACACACACGCACTCACAGCCGTGGATCATCCAGGGAACGACACACACACACACACACACACACACACACACACACACACACTCACACAGCCATGGATCATCCAGGGAACGACACACATACACACACACACTCACAGCCGTGGATCATCCAGGGAACGACACACACACACACACGCACTCACAGCCGTGGATCATCCAGGGAACGACACACACACACACACACACACACACACACACACTCACACAGCCATGGATCATCCAGGGAACGACACACATACACACACACACTCACAGCCGTGGATCATCCAGGGAACGACACACACACACACACACACACACTCACAGCCGTGGATCATCCAGGGAACGACACACACACACACACACACACACACAAACACACACACACACTCAAACACTCACAGCCGTGGATCATCCAGGGAACGACACACACACACACACACACACGCTCACAGCCGTGGATCATCCAGGGAACAACACACACACACACACACTCACAGCCGTGGATCATCCAGGGAACGACACACACACACACTCACACAGCCGTGGATCATCCAGGGAACGACACACACACACACACACACAGCCGTGGATCATCCAGGGAACGACACACACACACACACACACAGCCGTGGATCATCCAGGGAACGACACACACACACACTCACAGCCGTGGATCATCCAGGAAACGACACACAGTATTGAGAATCAATGGTTAATAAACTTTTGAACGGGGTTATTTGAATAAATTCAGCTATTTTTTAGTACATAATAATTAAAACTTTTTTATTTTGGATGCAATTAAACGATTTGACAGCACTAATTTTTTTTTTTTTTTTTTCATATCTCATTTTTTCCATCACCATGTCCCCTTAGGGGCTCCGTAGAGCACTAGGAATACAGATTTGGTCATTTAAAAAAAACGTGCATCTGGATCAGTGTGATCCAATACAATCTTCCTTTGAAAAACCGGCACAAATGTAAAATGGATTACCTGATCCTGGACAGCAAAACATGGGATTTCCAAATCCAGATGGTTTCTGTCTGATTCACTCTCTGCTCCTACTTCGTTCTTGGTGTGAACGGCCTAATTAACAGCAGTTTTGTAAAAATTGCAGGATTATAAATACATTCTCTACCACTTTGGTAAAAATAGAAAATATTATGCTTGCTTATAGCTATGAGAAGTTAAACTATTACTAATGTTATATGTGTGTGGACCATCACAGGCTTGGGAGTGACTCTTCAATCACACACACTCGTAAAATGATCTCAATGCAATTGTGACTCCCCAAACGTGATGTACGCTGGCAAAGAAAGCAGATCAACACGGACAGTGTTTATCTGCGCAAACATTACTCTACTCGCCGCTTCTGCGTTCTGTCATTCAAACGTGCTGCGACATCTGAAGATCGCAGAGACTTGACAGGAATCTCCAAAGACGAATAACAACCAAAGTGATGTTTGGTCACGCACAGATGAAGAGCAGCACAGCAGCACTTCCCTCGTGAGACTGTGCCGAGCACATCCTTCTAGTAATTAACGCAGATCAAACAAAATACGACTGCGTGATGTTTCAGATACTAATGAAAATGAAGCACACTCAAATGATTTATACTGTAATGCTAAAAAATGAATCGCTCTAGACGCATTTCTTAAATTAAAATCCACACAAATGAAAAATGTCAAGCAGCATTATTGACTGCACCCATTTTGGCAAGTGGGGCATAAATTACATACACTAAATAAAAAGGTTGCTGCTCATAAGTCATTCTGAATAGACACATAACCAAAAATACACTGATTAGGGCATAACATTATGACCTATTATTGTGTTGGTCCCCCTTTTGCTGCCAAAACAGCCCTGACAAACTGAGATGCTCTGTGTATTCTGACCCCTTTCTATCAGAACCAGCATTAACTTCTTGAGCAATTTGAGCTCCAGTAGCTCGTCTGTTTGATCGGACCACACGGGCCAGCCTTCGCTCCACATGTGCATCAATGAGCCTCGGCCGCCCATGTCCCTGTCGCCGGTTCTCCACTGTTCCTTCACTGGAGCACTTTTGATAGAGACTGACCACTGCAGGCCGGGAACACCCCACAAGAGCTGCAGTTTTGGAGATGCTCTGACCCAGTCGTCTAGCCGTCACAATCTGGCCCTTGTCAAACTCACTCAAATCCTTACGCTTGCCCATTTTTCCTGCTTCTAACACATCAACTTTGAGGACAAAATGTTCACTTGCTGTCTAATATATCCCACCCACTAACAGGTGCTGTGATGAAGAGATATTTTATCTATAGTGTTATTCACTTCACCTGTCAGTGGTCATAATATTATGCCTGTATATTTAGAAAGCTGACAGTGAGTTTACAGCTCAAGACTCAGAATTGCTCAGACTGTTATTAGGAGATATACAAACGCAAACATAAAAATACAAATATTAAGAATATAATATTTAAATGTATGGAATATTATATTAAAGGGTTAGTTCACCCAAAAATGAAAATTCTGTCATTAATTACTTACCCTCATGTCGTTGACATTACACCCGTAAGACCTCCGTTCATCTTCAGAACAGAAATGAAGATATATTAGTTGAAATCTGAAATCTCCATTGGCTCAATGGCACTTTACACTCTCAAGACCCATAAAAGGTACTAAAGACGTTGTTAGTCCATCTCACTACAGTGGTTCTACAATAACTTTATAAATCGGCGACAATAGTTTTTGTGCGCAAAAAACCCCTAAATAACGACTTACATAGTGATGACGATTTCAAAACACGGCATCATGAAGCTTCGAAGCGTTATGAATCAGTGAGACGATTCAGCAGTTTGAATCGCCAAATTTCAGCAGATTGACACGCGATCCGAATCATGATTCGGCTCATTGATTAATAACGCTTCGAAGCTTCATGAGGCCGTGTTTTGAAATCGTCATCACTATGTAATTCGTTATTTAGGGTTTTTTTGCGCACAAAAACTATTGTCGTCGCTTTATAAAGTTATTGTAGAACCACTGTAGTGAGATGGACTTTGTAACGACGTCTTTAGTACCTTTTAAGGGTCTTGAGAGTGTAAAGTGCATTGTGCCAATGGAGGACTTTCAGAGCCATCAGATTTCAACTAAAATATCTTCATTTGTGTTCCGAAGATGAACGGAGGTCTGACGGGTGTCCAACGACATGAGGGGAAGTAATTAATGACAGTATTTTCATTTTTGGGTGAACTAACCCTTTAATATATTATCCATTAAAAAAAACAATAGGCCTATCCCTTTAGAACAGTGGTTTTCAACCTTTTTTGAGTACTGGACCCCCCCCATAGAGTACTTTTTTAATAATATTTTTCAACAATTAAGTATATACATAGAACAGTATTTAACACACTTTACTGCATTTATCCTGGTTTGCATTAATTGTTCAACGAGGATTGCTATTTTCCATCCCCATCTCAAACATTTTTAAGATTACAAATTCATGGAAAATTCAGTGTTAACTTTAATAATAACATTTGTCAACTAAAATAACATTGATCTTGTCAATTGATTTAATTTGTATTAGAGTAATGCAATAATCAAACATAATAACATTGACTATTTCAGAACAGGGCTGTAGCTAGGGAATTAGCCTCACCCTCCAACACCCTCCACTCGTATCATATACGGTATATATATTATATACGGAATACGATTCCATATTTCACGGGACGGGTGGCAACCCTACATTCATGACTCTTTTGTCTTCTCTCAACGAATGTTAGCACCTCTGCTGGTGTGAGACTTAATCTTCATAATTCATTTATATTTATTCTATTGTTTGTATTCAGCCATGATAAGCCTTTATTCGGTTATTACATTGATTGCCCATCAACACCACTTTCATTCCAGATTTGTTCATCAACCTATTACCTGAAGTCTTTGTAAAAAAAAGAAAGAAAGAAAATGAACAAAAGCATATTCTTGCGACCTTTGGAATTTTTATAACAAAATAAATATGGCTCCTGGTGCAACAGGTGCATTAGAGCTACAATTAGTATCAAGCTACATAACACAATTTAAAAGATTTAAACCACCAATTAGTGTTTGTAATAACTTCCGATTGCGCTTTAATATGGATTTTGGTCATATAATGTTGTTGAAATATGTTATATTTAGCATATGGAGCTAAGGGCAACACCTGAGAGCTGAATATGCTGGGCTGGTTTGCGCTGTGCATGTGTTTGTTGGTCCTGTGACGATGACTCTGGTTCTGACAGACCCACCGTCCGTCTCTCTGTACTGGCCTAGTTCTCTCTCTGGCACCTAAACCCATTCTCCCTGGAGACGCCGGGATGTAGGTCAAGTGAGTCTCCCGTTAGCTCTACAGGGAGAGGATAATTAATCAAAGTTTGAAGTTAGAGACTGAGTCCTACCTGCCGCTGCACACGCTCAAGCTTCAGTAAAAGGTGAGTTTTTTGCTATTTATAAACGGGTACATGGGAATGCCTTAATGTCTCTGGAGAAATCAAGATCACAAGTGTGGTAGTCACGGCTTGAGGGTTTGGTCGGGGACTGAAATCCAGATTTGGCCGAAGGAACTGGCTAAGGGTCACCTCTGCATGACAGCCCTCGGCGCCCACTGAGAAAATAACTATTTCTCCAGCCAAAATTCATGAAATGCCCAACAGTAACACCTTACACAGGCAAACAGCACTCACATTTCCTTCAGCATATGCAAACAGCTAGTTTGGATAGTACTTTTCACTAGTGGTCAACCAATATTGATTTCGTTTTTTCGTTTTTTGATGGTCGATACCGCCATCTTAGAAAGCAGGGTGGCCGATGGCCAATATATATAAAGCCGAAATATATGATATCACACTATTTCATTTAAAGATAGTAAAAACACATGCAAAACAATTGCTAAAATTAAATCATAAGGAAATATTCATTTGACATAATATTTACTAAATTAGAAATGATTTGAAAATTAATATGAAAAAAAAAAAAATCTAAACTTGATAAAAGATTATGTAAAATGAACAGATGGCAGGTTCTTGGTTATGTAATCTATGGAAGCTTGTTTCCGCCACAGAATTAAAAAAATTAAAAAGGTAATTGCGACTTTTTTTCTTGCAATTGCAAGTTAATAAATAATAATAATAATTTGTTACATTTATATAGCGCTTTTCTAGACGCTTTACATCTCGCAAGACGTAAATTCACAATTGTGAGATAAAAAGTCACAATTATCTTTTAAAATGTTTTATTCTGTGGTGGAAACAAGCTTCCATAGTAATCCTATTAAAGTATTTTAGAAATTGTTCAAAATACATATGGAGTCCATTTTTATGCAGACTATTCAGAGGATCTGAATATCCTTTTGTGACATTAAATTCAAACAAAAAATTTCGAATTGCCTGAAAAAAGTCAGAATTGTGAGATAAAAAGTCAAAATTACCTTTTTTATTTTTTATTCTGTGGTGGAAACTTTTAGCTTTCATAATACACACACACACAGACACACAGACACACACACACACACACACAGTTGGGCACGTTACTTTAAAAAAGTAATTAGTTATAGTTACTAGTTACTTCTAACAAATAGTAACTGAGTTAGTAACTGAGTTACATCATTATAAAAGTAACTAATTACCAGGGAAAGTAACTACTGTGTTACTTTTTTTTTTTTTTTCAAATGTTCAAATATGTCAAATAACTTGGATGCCCCCAATATTAGATATGTTAAATGAATGAATTGGACACTAAATAGAATAAATTATTATTATAAAACATTGTACATTAATGTGCACTATTGTAATGTTGCTGTGGGACAATGTGAGAGACACCTATCAAATTCAATGCATTATTGTAAATATTATCAGTAGGCCTACTATAGTGTAAATATTGTGTAAATATTATCAGTAGGCCTACTATACTTTCCTTTGGTAGTGGAGCTCACGTTACCACCTGGGTTTTTAGCCACTAATTTTGTGGCATATGATGATGTGAGGCGCTTCAGAATCACTTGCCACCGGCGTGGAGAGACTCTTTCTTCCTGGGCATAAGTTGCACTCAACGAGGGAAAAGTAGCGCTTATACTTCCAATTTGCGAAAGGTACCTTTGAAGTCGTTGGACCATCGCTGAATGTGCATATGCGTCATAGGTGTGTGTGTGTGTGTGTGTGTGTCTTGAACCATAGACTGTGAAAAAAATAGGTGTGAACTCAACCTATCAACTTCAACCTTGTCTCCCACCCACCAATCATCATCAGTTATGTGTACCACCGCACCCACCCCCAACACGCATGGCTGGTGCGCGCGCATACGCACACACACACACACACACACGTTGCAGGTCCGACTGACAGAAAGCCTGTTCGGATGAAAAGCGCTTCAGTGAGCTCAATTATAGTAACGCGACTAACGCCGCATTTTTTTCCCTCAGTAACGCTAACGCCGTTGTAACGGGAGAAACAGTAATTTGTTTGATTACTCGTTACTGAAAAAAATAATTCCGTTAGTAACGCCGTTTATCTGTAACGCCGTTATTCCCATCACTGCACACACACCATATTGCCAAACGTATTGGGACACCCCTCCAAATCTTTTGAGTTCAGGTGTTCAATCACTTCATTGCCACGTGTATAAATCAAGCACTAGGCCTGCAGACGCTGCTACAAACATTTGTGAAAGAATGGGTCTCTCTCAACTGTTGGTGGAATTAAAACAAAGAGGAAACAACTGGGAACAACAGCAACTCAGCCACGAAGTGGTAGGCCACGTAAAATGACAGAGCGGGGTCAGCGCATGCTGAGGGTCACAGTGCGCAGAAGTCGCCAATTTTCTGCAGAATCAAGAGCTCCAGACCTCCAAACTCCTGTGTCCTTCAGATGAGCTCAAGAACAGTGTGTAGAGCTTCATGGAATGGGTTTCCATGGCCGAGCAGCTCATCCAAGCCTTACATCACCAAGTGCAATGCAAAGCGTGGGATGCAGTGGGGTAAAGCGTGCCGCAACTGGACTCTAGAGCAGAGGAGACGTGTTCTCTGGAGTGACCAATCACGCGTCTCTGTCTGACAATCGGATGGATGAGTCTGGGTTGGTGGTTGCCAGGAGAACGGGACTTACCTGACTGCATTGTGCCAAGTGTAAAGTTTGGTGGAGGCGGGATTATGTGGTGGGGTTGTTTTTCAGGGGTTGGGCTTGGCCCCTTAGTTCCAGTGAAAGGAACTCTTAAAGGGGTGGTAAACCACGATTTCACTATTCTAACTTTAGCTAGCGTGTAATGTTGCTGCTTTAGCATAAACAACATCTGCAAAGTTACAACGTTCAAAGTTTAAAGCAAAGGGAGATATTTGCTTTTAAAGAAATCCATTTCTAAGAACTACAGCAAACGGCCAGTAGGCGACTACAGACATTCCTCCAGGGTTGGTGACATCACCAGGCTCAATATTTACATAAACCCCTCCTCCGAGAATATTAAATAGGGGGGGCGGGGGCGGCATTTTGTATCGCGGCGCTGTTGGCTGGAGTGTTGTTGCCGCGATGCCGAGGAAACGCTGTTATATTCATCCGGATTGCAGGTCTGGGGTACTTGCTTTGTTCAGCCTTCATAGGGACAGGGGTGCGTTGCAGAGCGTTTAACATACATGTTATATGCACGTGTGTATGAGACAGAAGGGAACAGGCACGTGCGGGGCTCCCGCAGCACATCTCACGGAGGGAAACTTTCACAATGTTCGCGAGTTCAACACCGGATTTGCACAACGTCAGCTGCGTGAGACAAACGTGGCCAGTGTGTGAATGCACGACGCGCGTGCGGGGCTCCCGCAGCACATTTCACGGAGGAAAACTTTCACAATGTTCGCGAGTTCAATACAGGATATGCACAACGGCTTGACCTGAAAGCTGGATTTACAAACAGAAGCTGTTTACGGGCCACAACCTGTAAGTCTGATTTATATTTCATCGATGTGTTTTCCTGTAATAGGTTGTAGCAAGGAAGTAAACAGATGACAGCGCTGTTCTGCAAAC
>JARQWZ010002533.1:0-32500 GCA_033150135.1 Gobio occitaniae
TTTTATGTCAAAAACAAATGTCAGTTCAAGTGACAGTCGGTTATTTAATGCTTAAATACTTAATGTATTACAATTTAACTAAACTCCGTAGATTTTAGTCGACTAAAACTAAAAACAATTCAGGTGACTAAAATATGACTAAAACTAAATGTAATTTTAGTCAAAAGACTATGACTAAAACTAAATCAAAATTTGCTGTCAAAATGAACACTGGTTTCTATGGTCTGCAGGTGGAGGTGGAGCAGAAGCGGCCGCTGTTCTCTCGCCCGGCGGATCTGCTGCTCACACTCGGCCTCTTCGCCACCATCATCTTCACCGCCTTCAGAGGGCTTGTGAGTATCTGCACATCCATCCCTCTGTCCGTTTATCCATCCATCTCTTCCATCACTCATCCTTTTCCTTGCTTTCGTATCTTCATCAGGTTATTCTTGAATGTTCTCTGGACTCTTGTTTTTCCTACATCTACCAGTACGAGCCGTACATGAAGGACAGCGTCGGCTTTCCAAAAGTCATGGTGAGAAATCACACGTTCAGATTTCACATACAATTATAGATAGATATATATACGCCGATCACAGTGAAGTGAATAACACTGATTATCTCTTCATCACCTGTTAGTGGGCGGGATATATTAGGCAGCAAGTGAACATTTTGTCCTCAGAGTTGATGTGTTAGAAGCAGGAAAAATGGCAAGCGTAAGGATTTGAGCGAGTTTGACAAGGGCCAGATTGTGACGGGGTCAGAGCATCTCCAAAACTGCAGCTCTTGTGGGGTGTTCCCGGTCTGCAGTGGTCAGTCTCTATCAAAAGTGCTCCAAGGAAGGACCAGTGGAGAACCGGCCACAGGGTCATGGAGGACCAGTAGAGAACCGGCCACAGGGTCATGAAGGACCAGTAGAGAACCGGCCACAGGGTCATGAAGAACCAGTGGAGAACCGGCCACAGGGTCATGAAGGACCAGTGGAGAACTGGCCACAGGGTCATGAAGAACCAGTGGAGAACCGGCCACAGGGTCATGAAGGACCAGTGGAGAACCGGCCACAGGGTCATGAAGGACCAGTGGAGAACCGGCCACAGGGTCATGAAGGACCAGTGGAGAACCGGCCACAGGGTCATGAAGGACCAGTGGAGAACCGGCCACAGGGTCATGGAGGACCAGTGGAGAACCGGCCACAGGGTCATGAAGGACCAGTGGAGAACCGGCCCACAGGGTCATGGAGGACCAGAGGAGAACCGGCCACAGGGTCATGGAGGACAGTGGAGAACCGGCCACAGGGTCATGAAGGACCAGTGGAGAACCGGCACAGGGTCATGAAGGACCAGTGGAGAACCGGCCACAGGGTCATGAAGGACCAGTGGAGAACCGGCCACAGGGTCATGAAGGACCAGTGGAGAACCGGCCTCAGGGTCATGAAGGACCCAGTGGAGAACCGGCCACAGGGTCATGAAGGAACAGTGGAGAACCGGCCACAGGGTCATGAAGGACCAGTGGAGAACCGGCGACAGGGTCATGAAGGACCAGTGGAGAACCGGCCTCAGGGTCATGAAGGACCAGTGGAGAACCGGCCACAGGGTCAAGGGCGGCCGAGGCTCATTGATGCACGTGGGGAGCGAAGGCTGGATCAAACAGACGAGCTACTGGAGCTCAAACTGCTCAAGAAGTTAATGCTGGTTCTGATAGAAAGGTCAGAATACACAGAGCATCTCAGTTTGTTGCGTATGGGGCGGCAGAGCCGCTGACCAGTGCCATGCTGACCCCTGACCCCTGTCCACCGCCCAAAGCACCAACAGTGGCCCGTGAGCATCAGACTGGACCACGGAGCAATGGAAGAAGACGGCCTGGTCTGATGATCACGTGGATGGCCGGGTGTGTGTGTGTGGCTGACCTGGGGAACACATGGCACCAGGTGCATTATGGGAAGAAGGCGAGCTGGTGGAGGCAGTGATGCTTTGGGCAATGTTCTCCTGGGAAACCTTGGGTCCTCCATCATGTGGATGTTCCTTTGACACGTCCCACCTACCTAAGCATTGTTGAGCCCATGTCAGCCTTTGGAAACTGTATTCCCTGCAGGCTGTGGCTCTTTCAGCAGATAATGTGCCGCCACAAAGCACAAATGCTTCAGGAATGGTTTGAGGAGCACAACAACGAGTTTGAGGCGTTGACTCGGCCTCCAAATTCCCCAGATCTCAATCCAATCGAGCATCTGTGGGATGTGCTGAACAAACAAGTCCAATCCATGGAGGCCCCACCTCACAACTTACAGGACTTAAAGGATCTGCTGCTAACATCTTGGTGTCAGATACCACAGCACACCTTCAGGGGTCTAGTGGAGTCCATGTCTCGACGGGTCAGCGAAAGGGGAACCAACACAATATTAGATCATAATGTAATGCCTGATTGATGTATATGGTAATATTATAATGATTTAATTAATGATTATAATAATGAATATACAATGCACACTTTGAAAATTCCCCTGTGGATTTAGGCACACTATCTGTATGATTTGAGATGCACTAACACTATGGACAGAATCAGGATTGACAGCCAGTGACATTTACAGAGATCCTGATGATGGACTGATCAGATTTCCTGTCCTTCAGATGCTGGTGTTCCTGTTCTATGTTTTGCCGCTCATGGCAGTGTGTGTTTATGGGCTTTACACTCCGGGATGCACATGGATGTTGGACTGGACGCTGGTCCTCGCAGGAGCTGTAGCTCAGGTAAATACACAGGAACCCATAATAATAATTATACAATTTCTAGTGTAGTATAAAGCAGGGGTTTTCAAACATAAAGTTCTAAGGGGCCCCCAGAAAATTTCAGAGCCTAAAAAGATAACGCAAAAATGGATAAAGTCTAGCGAACATTCTAACGGTTTCAGTTCTAAATGTTCTTTCCTTTCTTGCCACATACCTTCCAGAATTGTAAATGCTTGTTTTGTATTTTTATTGTGAGTTTTTCTCACTTTAGTCCCCTTTATCTTGCTCAATAGAGTTGTAAGGCAGTACGTGAGCTGCTTACATACATTTATTGTGAAAGTTGCTTATACAAATAATTTTTAATTGAACATGTTCTTCTTCAGGTTTATACATCCAACATTAAGTATACACTCTTAAAAAAAAAGGTTCTATATGGCACCAAAAATGGTTCTTGGCTCGTAATCATAGGGGAACGTTTTTTAGTGCTATATAGCACCAATTTTGGTGCTTCAGCGGTTCTTCAGCAGTTCTTCAGAGGTTCTTCAGTGGTGCTTCAGTGGTTCTTCAGCGGTTCTTCAGTGGTTCTTCAGTGGTGCTTCAGTGGTTCTTCAGCGGTTCTTCAGCGGTTCTTCAGTGGTTCTTCAGAGGTTCTTCAGTGGTTCTTCAGTGGTGCTTCAGTGGTTCTTCAGCGGTTCTTCAGTGGTTCTTCAGTGGTTCTTCAGCGGTTCTTCAGTGGTTCTTCAGCAGTTCTTCAGAGGTTCTTCAGTGGTTCTTCAGTGGTTCTTCAGCGGTTCTTCAGTGGTTCTTCAGTGGTTCTTCAGAGGTTCTTCAGTGGTTCTTCAGCAGTTCTTCAGAGGTTCTTCAGAGGTTCTTCAGCAGTTTTTCAGAGGTTCTTCAGCGGTTCTTCAGCGGTTCTTCAGAGGTTCTTCAGCGGTTCTTCAGCGGTTCTTCAGAGGTTCTTCAGAGGTTCTTCAGCGGTTCTTCAGAGGTTCTTCAGTGGTTCTTCAGTGGTTCTTCAGAGGTTCTTCAGTGGTTCTTCAGTGGTTCTTGAGAGGTTCTTCAGAGGTTCTTCAGTGTTTCTTCAGAGGTTCTTCAGTGGTTCTTCAGTGGTTCTTCAGTGGTTCTTCAGTGGTTCTTCAGAGGTTCTTCAGAGGTTCTTCAGCGGTTCTTCAGAGGTTCTTCAGTGGTTCTTCAGTGGTTCTTCAGGGGTTCTTCAGGGGTTCTTCAGAGGTTTTTCAGAGGTTCTTCAGAGGTTCTTCAGTGGTTCTTCAGCGGTTCTTCAGCGGTTCTTCAGTGGTTCTTCAGCGGTTCTTCAGTGGTTCTTCAGCGGTTCTTCAGAGGTTCTTCAGTGGTTCTTCAGTGGTTCTTCAGCGGTTCTTCAGTGGTTCTTCAGAGGTTCTTCAGTGGTTCTTCAGAGGTTCTTCAGTGGTTCTTCAGTGGTTCTTCAGCAGTTCTTCAGAGGTTCTTCAGAGGTTCTTCAGCGGTTCTTCAGCGGTTCTTCAGAGGTTCTTCAGAGGTTCTTCAGTGGTTCTTCAGCGGTTCTTCAGAGGTTCTTCAGAGGTTCTTCAGCGGTTCTTCAGAGGTTCTTCAGTGGTTCTTCAGCGGTTCTTCAGCGGTTCTTCAGCGGTTCTTCAGAGGTTCTTCAGTGGTTCTTCAGTGGTTCTTCAGAGGTTCTTCAGAGGTTCTTCAGTGGTTCTTCAGCGGTTCTTCAGCGGTTCTTCAGCGGTTCTTCAGAGGTTCTTCAGTGGTTCTTCAGCAGTTCTTCAGAGGTTCTTCAGCGGTTCTTCAGAGGTTCTTCAGCGGTTCTTCAGAGGTTCTTCAGTGGTTCTTCAGCGGTTCTTCAGCGGTTCTTCAGTGGTTCTTCAGTGGTTCTTCAGCGGTTCTTCAGCGGTTCTTCAGCGGTTCTTCAGCGGTTCTTCAGAGGTTCTTCAGAGGTTCTTCAGTGGTTCTTCAGAGGTTCTTCAGTGGTTCTTCAGCGGTTCTTCAGCAGTTCTTCAGCGGTTCTTCAGAGGTTCTTCAGTGGTTCTTCAGCAGTTCTTCAGCGGTTCTTCAGAGGTTCTTCAGTGGTTCTTCAGTGGTTCTTCTGCAGTTCTTCTCCGGTTTTTTGACTAAGGTGCTATATAGCACCTCTGAAGAACCACTGAAGCACCAATATTGGTGCTTTATAGCACTAAAAAAGGTTCCCCTATGATTACGAGCCAAGAACCATTTTTGGTGCCATATAGAACCTTTTTTTTTTTAGAGTGTAGCCATTTTAAGTTGAAACAATATGTTGTATTTATAATGTCACCCTTACTGTTATTTAATGTTTTTTCGTACATAAAAAAAATATAAGAATTTTTCGAAGGGGGTCCCTCATATTTGGGGGTCCTTGGCATCATGAAGTTTGAAAACCCCTGGTATAAAGCACATGTTGTTGTATGTGACTGTGGATCTGATCTCTCCACAGACCCAGTGGACTCACCTGGGAGCGTCGGTTCACTCGCGCACACCTTTCACCTACCGCATCCCCAGAGAAGAGTGGCGGACGGTGGTCACGCTGAACCTGCTGTATGCCGCGCTGCCCGTCCTGCTCGCCGCCCGCTGCTACATGGATCAGGCCTTCTTCATGAAGAGCGTTCCTCAGGAACAGGCCAGCAACGGCAAGAAGAAGAAGTAGAATCACACAAGACAATTCACACAAGAACGTGCGTCCTCTTTGCAGGACAGTGCAGCTTGAATTGGGAGCGTTTCAGAAGAGACAGCAGCCGAAACCTCCCCAAATTATCAAGTGACTACATTTGTATCTGCCAATATTAGTGTGTTTTTTAAAATTCATAGTGAGCCCATCGCTCTGATCCCAGTTAACAGAATGTTGGGAATGTTTCGGAATGTTCAAAACATACGGTTTCCCTCGGGTCATTTTGACCCGGAACGCATTTTTTAAATTGAGTGTTCATCTGAGTGGTCCAAGACCTTAGGACTTTAGCTGCACTTGACCCGCGTATACACAGCAAAAAATGGACTTCAAGGAGTTTTGTGGTTGAAATTATAAAAAGGTAATAAATCTTTCCCTCACGGGTCAATTTGACCCCCTTATGCTGCGTTCACACCAAATGCGAATAGAGCATCAGGAGCGAGTGATTTCAATGTTAAGTCAATGGAAAGGCGCGTTGACGTGCGTCTGGAGGTCCTGCGGCACGATAGACGCGTTTTGCGCGGCGTGATGGACGCGATTCCGCCTCATTTAGGCGTCCAGTTCGCACTAATGATGCGAATTGTGCGTCTTGCGCGAGTGGTGCTTTTTGTGCATTCACGCGTTTGAAGCGAATTCGTGTCTGACGCCCGAGTTGAAAAATTTGAACTTTGGCGTCAATTCGCGCCGTGTTAACCAATCAGGAGCCTGCTCGCTGCTGTCACGTGATAAAGTGACGTGATGAGAAACCCGCATAATTAAAAAATACTACTATTGTGTCACAAAATGTTGTTTCAAGACTTTTTCAGGTGGGAATGTAGTTGTTTAAAGCTCAAATCTGTGGTTTATTTATAAAGAGAGCGCCTATTTAAAAAATATCTTGTGTTTGTGGAGTTGTGAGCTCCAGTGGATCAGCGGTGCTCAGCACTCATTAACCCCGGCGAGAGCAGCCTTTCCTCAGCCAGTTCTTCTGCCGTCTGCCGCTGCTCTGATGGCCTGTAGTGGCTCGTCTTGTGTGGATCTAACGGCCGATCTTTGCTCTCATGAATCATCATTTGTTGTTTGCCAAATCGTTTTGACTGAGGGCAAAGAGAAGTTTCATAACTTTATTTTTTAAGGATATTTGAATATACATGCAGTGAAGATAAAGTAGGCGTTGCCTGGACCACATTTCACGTTTTTGGGGCTTCTGCCAGCCGGATCGTCTCGTTGCGAAATGGCTGACATGGATTGTTTTAAAATACGCCGAATAAGCTCAATTTTCCGTCTTTAGCTAGCTTGTAGTCTCAATATATATATATATATATATATATCTCTCAAATTGAGTAAAGAGCGCTTTTTACAACTTGCCAGACTCACTCACTTTCTTCCATGCAAGATCCTTTTTATACCTGCTTCTATAAAGTATGAAGATGTATCGTACAGCTGCGGGTATCCACATATGATTCTGTCCTCATTGTTATCACTACTAGAGCAAGCTCCTGATTGGTTAACGAATATCCGCCAAAGTTCAGATTTTTCAACTTGTCGCCTCATTCGCGCCGCAGAATGTCTATTCACGTCTTTGCATTGACTTAACATGTAAATCACTCACGTGAAATGCTTCATTTGTGTCTGGTGTGAACGCACCATAAGGCCATCTAGTGGCAAGGGTCATTAAATATCATGTTATATAATTTTTTTTCCCCACAAGAGGTCGGCAAAGACACCGAAATTGATGAGCTGGTTTATGCATGATTTAAAGTCATTTTGAATTTAAGTTGAAAGAATGTGAAGAATGTACTTAAATTATATTATTTATTGATAAAAATCTAGTTATTTAAAGGTAAATACGGAGTCCCTAAAGGGACCTTTGCAAAAAAAATGTATATACAGACTTTTGCTGGCGCACGACAAAATTATCGCGTTTCGACGAAAAGAATACTGTATTCAATACTTATAAGAATAAGTATTTAAGACGCTATTATATTCATTCAGCATCAACTCTAACAAAGCGTTAAGTTTCTTGTGCGCACGCGATAGTTTTGCCGTGCACACGCGAAAGTCTGTATATTTTTATTTTTTGCAAAGGTCCCTTTAGGGGCTCCGTAGGTGACTATATTAAATAAGAATAAAAAATATCCCCAAAAATGCATTTAAAAATTTAAAATATATTATAAAAATGAAATAATATAAGCTTTCTGGACATAAAACAAGTATAATTTTAGGGTTCCGGGTCATTTTGACTCACGAGGGAAGGATTTGTTACAGAAAGCGAGGGGTTAAATGTTTTTAAAATGTTCTTTTTTCTTGGTTATACGAACATTCCATTCTGTCACTCTTCAAACATTATGAGAACGTTACTTTTGAATGTTCCCTGAACGTTTTTGAATGTTCTCTGAACGTTTTTTGAATGTTCTCTGAACATTCCGAAACAAGTTGCAACATTTCAAAAATATATAGAGATCCATAAACGATGTATGTGTTTGCGTTTTGAGAACATTATTAAAGACCGGATAACGTTGAACAAACATTCTATTAACGTTACTGTAAGAACTTTGAGCAGAACGTTGGCCAAAGTTCTATTATAACACATTCTAGCACAGGGCTCGGCATTAACACTTGTCCGCTTGTCCGGGACACGTGGATTTTTTGAAGGGGCAAGTGAAAGAGAATTTTACTTGCCCTACCGGACAAGTATCCTGATTAAAACGTCAATAACTAAAAATAAATAGGGAATCACAAAAATGCAAGAATGATTCTGCCTTCCTTTAGTGTAAGTGGCGATCGATAGTGGATAATAATAATAATAATGTATAATAAACTGACACAACAATGTTGTGCTGTTGACGCTCGTGCAGCCTCTCAAGGAGAAATCACAACAAATGAGTGCCGCTAATTAACTCAGTTAACGGTTAAAATTACAAATTGTGGAGCTTTTATATTTATAACATATGCCTACAGTTAAGAAACATCACACGACCAAGAGTGCTGTTTTCCTGAATACCATCACGACTGAAAATGACACTGATTTCATATGACAGTTCCATAAACAATAATAACATTAAAGGGATAGTTCTCCCAAAAATGAAAATTCTGTCATCATTTACTGTATGAGTTTCTTTGTTCTGCTGAACACAAAAGGGAACAAAATACTATGGTAGTCAATGGTTGCTCTCTCTGCTTTGTTACATTCTTCTAAATATCTTATTTTGTGTTCAGCAGAACAAAGAAACTCATATAGGTTTGGGGGTGAGTAAATGATGACAGAAATGTCATTTTTGGGTGAACTTTCCCTTTAAGTCACTTACATTTTAGATGCAAAATGTACTGTTTTTGTTCGATTTCAGCAGCAAAAACAGTTCCAAACAAAGATCACAGCAGAACCATAACGCATCTCACAGCAACGATGTGTCACTAAATGATTCCGCGTGTTGAATGAATCGTTTGAATGAATCACTCAATGACTCACTCATTAAGACTCACCTGCTGCCACCTACTGGTGGTTTAGTTTCATCTTTCCAACATTTCTTATTCGTATATTCAAACATATTTAAAACAATCTCATAACATTATTTAATGCAGTTGTCATTTTTTTTGTGTGTAAATTATTTAATTTGATTAGTAACAGCCCTATAGTGTCTTATTCTAATTTAATTTCTAGATCAAATTAAAAATATAAAAGGAAAGCTGAAGCGTAGCCTATATTTAATAAGATTATGGAAAAAATGCCCTTTATGAAAGGTAAAAATATCAAAAATATGCAGATTTAAATATGTCAAAGCTGATTGAACACTGGTGAGAATATTGCTTCAGAATAAGTTATATTTACAACACACAAAAAAGAAAAAAACTATTTACTCGGACAAGTGAATGACAGATTTACTTGTCCGAACTTCCGAAGGACAAGCACGTGAACCGGCTTAATGCCGAGCCCTGTAGCTTTGCATTTTTTTTTCTATGCTAGGTTATAAAAGTCATAACAATTTTTTTTTTTTTCAATATCAGTGTGATTAGAATGATATTAGACAGATGCCTGATTTTATTTATTTTATTATAAGCAAACACTCTAAAAAATGCTGGGTTAAAAACAACCCAAGTTGGGTTGAAAAGGGACTAACCCAGCAATTGGGTTGTTTTAACCCAGTGAATGGGTCGTTTTAACCCAGCGGTTGGGTTAAATGTTTGCTTAAAACAACCCAATCGCTGGGTTAAAACAACCCAATTGCTGGGTTAGTCCATTTTCAACCTAACTTGGGTTGTTTTTAACCCAGCATTTTTTAGAGTGAATCAACCAAAACTTTGACATGCATCCCTAGAAAAAAAATATAACATCAGTTTTTCTTCTTTACATGATGTTTTGTGGCTTCTGTGTGTGTGTGAAACTCTGCAGGTTTATCTCGGGTCAGTTCATGAAATCTCAATAAATCTGGACTCTGGACTGCTTCAGAGATGTTTGATGGGTGTGTCCTGCTCATGTGTGTGTGTGTGTGTGTGTGTGTTCGGTAGTATTTGAAATTAGTTTACATTATTAAAACAGATCCTGATCTCACAAAAAGTCCTCCGGGGCACATTTGACTGATTTTAGTGAGAAATGAGGGGATAAAATGGTCTTTTATATGATATAAATCATTAAGTTATCACATGTTCCTGGCAGATTCAGCCATGATGTTTCATTCTGTATTTATTTTATATATAGTTTCCCCAGCACTGAGAACGTTTCTGTGGTGCGATGATTTGTCAGTGTACTGTGGTGTCATCAACCCTCATATCTCTTGTCTTGTGAAATCTGCTCTGTATTATTCTTTGCGTTAGGCTCCAAAGGGAACGCCGGGGCACGGGTTCAGCTGGGAGAGATATTTATAGTGTTGCAACACAGTGGAACCAGAAGGCGGATTATTCATTTAAAGATATCATGAGCATTTCTTTGCCTCGTCCTATCGAATCTCTGACCTTCGCTCTGATGACATCATCGGCGTCACTGGCCCAGTGACCTCTTCCCCGGTTACCATCAGATGAATGAAGCCTGTGAGCGAGTTGAATCAACTGATTACATCACTGTGGGCCTATTTTACCAATCTGAGCGTATGGTCTGAAGCTCACGGGTATTTGTGGTTGGTGATTGGCACAAATATCGATGTCTATCTTGATTCAGTATCAATTCATATGTATATAGCCTACTGTACATATAAGGAAAAATAAGTTTGTCTTTTTAGCACTATTTTAAACTTTTATGGGGTCAAATTATATTTGCTCGAATTCAATAATATTCACTTGTGTGTGCTCATATAAGTATCATTAAAAATATTAGGATGCAAGTTATTAACGTTTTAAAATTTCACATTTAAATAAATCTAGTGTTTGATCGTGTCTAAATATGTATTCAAATGCAAAACCTAAAAATAAGCCAGCAGTTATGGTCTGCAATACTTTGAGCAACTAGACTATACATGTATATTTATTAAAGAGCCATACAGGCACCTATAGAACCAAATCAGAAAAAGTTGGGACAGTATGGAAAACGCAAAAAAAAAAAAAAAGAAGTGATTTCTAAATTTACTTTGACTTGTATTTCATTGCAGACAATATGGACACAAAATATTTCATGTTTTGTCTGGTCAACTTCATGTCATTTGTAAATATGCATCCTTTCCTGTCATTTTTTTGTCAAAAGTTGGGACAGGAGCAATTTAGGGCTAGTAATGAGGTAAAATGGTTAAATAATGATGTGATTTGAAACAGGTGATGTCAACAGGTGATTGTAATTATGATTTGGTACAGAAGCAGCATCCAAGAAAGGTCTAATCCTTTAGGAGCAAAGATGGGCCGAGGATCGCCAGTTTGCCAACAAATACGTGAGAAAATTATTGAAATGTTTAAAAACAACGTTCCTCAAAGAAAGATAGGAAGAGATTTGGATATTTCACATTCAACAGTGCATAACATAATTAAAAGATTCAAGGAATCTGGAGGAATTTCAGTGCGTAAAGGACAAGGGCGCAAGCCTAAGCTGAACAACCGTGATCTCCGATCCCTCAGGCGGCACTGCATCAAGAATCGTCATTCATCTAGAAGCGATATCACCACATGGGCTCAGGACTACTTTGGCACACCTTTGTCAAGTACCACAATACGTAGTTACATCCACAAATGCCAGTTAAAACTGTACTGTGCCAAAAGGAAGCCCTATGTTAACAGTGTCCAGAAGCGCCGTCGACTTCTCTGGGCTCGGAGGCATCTGGGATGGACCATCACACAGTGGAAACGTGTACTGTGGTCAGATGAAGCAGTATTTCAGGTATTTTTTGGGAGGAATGGACGCCGTGTGCTCCGGACCAAAGAAGAAAAGGATCATCCAGACTGTTACCAGCAACAAGTCCAAAAGCCAGGGTCTGTCATGGTATGGGTTTGTGTCAGTGCCCTTGGCAAAGGTAACTTGCACTTCTGTGAAGGCACCATTAATGCTGAAAAGTACAGAGATTTTGGAGCATAATATGCTGCCTTCAAGAAGACATCTTTTCCAGGGACGTCCATATTTCAACAAGACAATGCAAAACCACATTCTGCACACATTACAAAGTCCTGGCTGTGGAGGAAGAGGGTTCGGGCACTTGACTGGCCTGCCTGCAGTCCCGACCTGTCTCCAATAGAGAATGTGTGGCAACGAAGACCCCGTACTGTTGCCCACCTTAAGACTTGTTTGCAGGAAGAATGGGACAAAATTACACCTGAAACACTTCATCACTTGGTGTCTTCAGTCCCTAAACGTCTTCTAAGTGTTGTGAAAAGGAATGGCAACATTACAAAGTGGTAAATGCTTTACTGTCCCAACTTTTTTTTAAATGTGTTGCAGGTCTGAATGACAGGAAAGGATGCATATTTACAAATGACATGAAGTTGACCAGACAAAACATGAAATATTTTGTGTTCATATTGTCTGCAATGAAATACAAGTCAAAGTAAATTTAGAAATCACTTCTTTTTTTATTTATTTGCGTTTTCCATACTGTCCCAACTTTTTCTGATTTGGGGTTGTAATATAAATAAGAAAAATATTAGAAGAAAAATATTTTAATTCATTAAATGGTCATTAATGGACCATAATTATTGCACAAATACTAGGCCTATTTAGTACCAAAAGATCTTCTCAAAATATTCAATAAATATTATTAAACTAAAATATAGAACATTTATTTAATTGAAAAATAGTTAAGGTGTATGGTCACATTTGACCACCAATGAGTATGAGTGTGACCAAATAGTAAGGAATACCTGAGAGCTAAATACAAGAAAAACATTAACATTAATGTTAACAATGTTGCATCTCCGTCACTCTCCATAATAAAATGATACTGTAAATATGGTTGACGTAATAATCAATGCACACTATGCTGTACTGTTTACCAAAAATTGCTGCAAACACCTGTATAGTATTTGTGAATGGGTGTGTTTTGGGCGTAACGTGCAATAAACCAATCAGAGTCTCATCTCCCTTTCCCTTTAAAAGCCAGTTGTGCTCACATGATGGCGGATTCACTGTTTACATGAGGAGAGACTGAACACTTCTCCAGAGAGGAATCCTTTTATTTTTAATATTTGGCGTGTGTGTGTGTGTGTGTGTGTGTGTGTGTGTGTGTGTGTGTGTGTGTGTGTGTGTGTGTGTGTGTGTGTGTGTGTGTGTGCTGCTGCGCATTCCTGTGTGTGTAATAATCAGAGTGTATGCACGTTGTGCTCCGCCTATAGGCTCATATTTCTAACACACACTTTAAATAACACAAAAAATACTGCGCTATTGACTTTAGAGCAGGTTTGTGTTGGTCAGTGGTCAGTCGATTTTAGTTCCTCACAATAGCAACACTCCAACAATGCTCCTGATCACACCTGGTGTTCAGATCAGACGCCCATGGGTGAACAGATGAGCAGTGCATTTGATATTTATACAACGTGGCGTGAAAATGAGAACTGCGTCAGGCTAAAACTAGCAGAACACACTTGCATCGTGCCTGACATCGCATTGAGGTGGGTGTATGACAAGGCCCTGTATCTACAACGCTCCTGAAGAGAAATATACAATTGAAAGTCACCATAAAATCTAAATTTATGGTTCAGCGACTTCTCTTCTCTGATGACGAGGGCGGGGCCACCTGTCACTCACATGAGATCCACCAATAGCAAACCACCACCATCCAATCAATTCCCCACAGACAGAATCTAGCCCCGCCCCTACATTTGTTCTTGTTTGAGAAGCGTTTCACTCGCGGCACAATAGAGAAGAAAACACCAGAGCAACTTCCATTTCATGCCGAATTTGAACGTCTCAGCAATGATGATGTCTCGCTGCATTATTCATAAGGATGGAAATATTTGCTCTGACAATGATTCGATTCAATTACAATAGAATTCAGATTCAATCTTCAGTGTCATAATCAGTTTTGATTATCGTGCAACAGTTCATCATTATTTTAAAGCTACACTGTGTAACTTTTTTTGTTTATTCTTAGCTAAAAACATTTAGTTATTTCTGTTGCGGGAACCAATCACAGACTGGCTCATCCACCTGGCGCGCTATTGGCAGGTTTAACACGAATGACGGATAGAGAAGCGATGGGTCGTTGCCCGTTGATCACGTCTCTTGTGGTCTGATTGGTTGAAGGACTATCCAATTGCATACAGAGTCATTTGAATTATGCTCGTTTATCACGCCTCTTGTGCAGTAAAACATACATAGTGGACCCAATGTTCAATCTTAAAGCTACACTGTGTAACTTTTATAGTTTATTCTTAGCTAAAAACACTTAGTTCTTTCAAAAATATATGTGCTCATTAATGTATATTTACTTCTTTCAAGTAATAAAGTATTCTCGTAAGTTTATAATATGCCATTGAAAATACATACGGGTGACGGTCGCCATGTTGCCCCTCCATCTTGAAAGTACATTAGCCAAAGAGGGACATACCCGTAAATTCAAGCTTCGCCTTTGGCGTTTTAACACTCGATGGCACCGTGTCAATGTGGACGAGGTCGAACTGGAAGCCATATTAATCTTGGACTAAATCGGCCACCGTAGGAGTTAAAACGAAATCGGAATTGAGAGGAAGAGAAACTAATATTCACTGGATGGTCATATACATTTCCACCACTAGATGGGGGAAAATATCACACAGTGTAGCTTTAATAATATGCTGACTGGAGGGAAAATTGACTAAATGGGGCAAAATTGTTTTTTTTTCTTGATAAAAAATGAACACACAATGCATAAAATGAACCATGTGCTCATTGCCATAAAAAAATTATGCATTGCGGAAAAAACTCTTGTTCTTAATGTATACCTCAAATATGTTTTTGGCTGATGTCCTGTGGTCTAATGACGTTAATGGACCATAACTGAATTCTGATTGAACTCAAACGAGGCTTTTAATGCGCTGGAGCTGTTGAGGGTGAGGGTGTGTGTCGCACTGGGACTCGAACAGATGTCTCTCAGATCGCATCATTAGGATCTCACAAGTTCTTCTGGAATTACAAAGAGCATGCTTAACTATTGCCAAATGGAATGCTTTGATGTGGGCGGTAACCGTGGCAACACTGAAGATGCTCATTAGCTTAAAGCAGCTTCTGCTGGTAATGGCTGATCTTTATCTGTCTTTGAAAACACATGAAGGGCTCGAGCCAGTGAATAAATGACCCCTCTATACCTCCATAAAACATGTTTATTCACAGATAACCCCGAGGACAGAAACAAATGATGCTTTTACACCTACATTGGCAATAGACAAACATTAAGCGAACGTTCCATTTTAGAATTTGCAAACATTATGATAACGTTACTTTTGAATGTTCTCTGAACGTTCTAGTAGCAACGTTAAAAAAACGAGTCAAGTCCAGTCATCTTTATTTCTCCAGCTCTTGATGCTTCAGCTTCACACTGATGACAGGAGATTACTTAAGTTTTAGATGAAGAGCTTAAGTCCGTTTTTGATTTATTCATTTCTGTTGTAAAAACTGATTTCAAAATGTAAAAACGCATGTAAAAAAATTGCACAATATGAAAACAATAATGTAAATATTATTATTATAAGTGTGAATAAAAAAATTACAAGCATGATTTCATCTCTTAAATGTCTTAGTGTGTGCTTTGGTCATAATTTAGATTTTTTTAAAAATCGAATTTCAGCTTTTTATCTCATAATTAGGACTTTTAATCATAATTTAGATTTTTAAGTCATAATTTTGACATCATTTTTATCTCAGAATTTTTAACGTCCTAATTTCAACGGTTCATCTCAAAATGACTTAGCATGTCATATTTTTAACTTTTTATCTGATAATGAGGACTTTTAAAATCATATTTTTGACTTTTTATCTGATAATGAGGACTTTTAAAATCATATTTTTGACTTTTTATCTGATAATGAGGACTTTTAAAATCATATTTTGACTTTTGATCTGATAATAAGGACTTTTAAAATCATATTTCTGACTTTATCTAATAATGAGGACATTTAAAATAATATTTTTGACTTTTTATCTAATAATTAGGACATTTAACATCATATACAACATTTTATCTCTTAATTATGACTTTATGATAATTGAAACGAGCTGATCAGTAATATAGTTGAATATTTAGTGTCCCCAACTGGTGTATAAATAACGTTTTGCGCTGACGTTTTGAGAGCATTATTAAAGAGCAGATCACTTTGAATGTTAGTTCATAACGCTGAGAGAACCTTGTCAGAACGTTTAGAGAATGTTCCCTGTTAGCTGTCAGTGAGCTAGTGTTGCTCTAATCTCAGGTGACAATAATTGAACATGGCAAATTTAACAAGAAATGTTGATTATAAATACTTTCACACAGCATTGATAAAAATATCAATCTAATACAATAAAAAAGTAGTAAAGTAAAATAAAGTCTCCATCTGCAGTTTTACAGCTTGAATCTTGAATGTGCAAAAATCAGCAAAACCTTCATTTATATGTCAAATCATCAACATACACAAAAGTTTGGGGTTAGTAAGGCTTGATTTTAATAGAAATTAATACTTTTATTCAGCAAGGATGCATTAAATAGATATAAGACATTTATAAAAAAGATTATATTTCAAATAAATGCCGTTCTTTAGAACTTTATATTCATCAAAGAATCCTGGAAAATAAAAATGTATCAGTTTCCACGAAAATATGAAACATTGATAATAATCAGAAATGTTTCTCGAGCAGCAAATCAGCATTTAAGACTTTTTTTAAAGATCTTGTTAATCCTCATCCTTCCCTCACAGGTCAAAATGATTATACCTTTTCTTTGTCCAGAAAGCTTTTTAATTTTGATAATATTTTTAATGCGATTCATATTTTTCTTTTATTTACCTTTAAATGACTTGATTTGATCAATAAATAATAAATAAATAATAATTGAAGCACATTCTATTAACATAAATTCTAAATAACTTGCAGAACCCTTTTAATCCAGCTCAGAAAGTCTCCCATTGGGTGTCTTTGCCGACCTCTTGTGGGAAAATAATAATTTAACATGATATTTACAGTGGCATGAAAAAGTATGTGAACCGCTTACAGAATCTGTGAAAATGGGAATAATTTTAACTAAATAAGAGGGATAATATAAAATGCATGTTGTTTTTGATTTAGTACTGTCCTGAATAAGATATTTTACATAAAAATTTTTTACATAATAAGTCCACAAGACAAAAAAAAATAGCTGAATTTATTAAAATAACCCTGATAAAAAGTTTCTGAACCATTGATTCTCAGTGCTGTGTGTCGTTCCCTGGATGATCCACGGCTGTGTGTGTGTGTTTGTGTGTGTGTGTGTGTGTTTTGTGATGGCTGTTCACGAGTCTCTTGTTTGTCCTGAGCAGTTAAACTGCCCAATGTTCTTCAGAAAAATCCTCCAGGTCCAGCACATTCTTCAGTTTTCCAGCCTCTGTTTCATATTTGAACCCTCTCCAGCAATGACTGTATGATTTTAAGATCCATCTTTTCACACTGAGGACAATTGAGGGACTCAAACACAACTACTAAAAAAGCTTCAAACATTCACTGATGCTCCAGAAGGAAACACAACGCATTAAAGGGTTAGTTCACCCAAAAATGAAAATTCTGTCATTAATGATTTCCCCTCATGTCGTTCGACACCCGTCAGACCTCAGTTCATCTTCAGACACAAATGAAGATTTACTTTTTCATGCCACTGTATGTCTTTATAGCTCTATATGGAGCAGATGAGCTGTTCCGCTGGGTCCTAAAGTCAGTTTCTCCTCAGAATGCATTCAGATACACATGTAGACATTATACAATCATTTTTGGTAAGGTTTTAGCATTTTTTGTTTGAATTTTGAGCATTTTTAGGTTTGTCTGTGTGTACTGAAGCATTCCTCACACTCCTATGGGAGTCAGGATTTATTACTTATTACAAGGGTCTTGGACCACACCGATGAACACTACATTTTTAATCATTTAAAAAAAAAAAAAGAGTTCCGGTTCAAAATGACCCGAGGGAAGGTTAATACCATATGGCAAATTTAAGGAATAAATTGTAAGGGATAACAATAAATCAATATGTTTTCTAAATCTAAATGTCTAAGGGAGAAACACAGTGAGTTGTATTATAGCAACACTTCAGAGTTTGAAAATACAACTTCCAACAGATATCTATATTAGCTTACTTTTTAATTCATTTTAATTAAAAAAGATTCAACCACTAAAATAGAATACAATGGAAATATCGTACTGTATTTTTGTCTTGTTTTCCAATGCAAACGTCTGAAGATTCTTAAATCAAGACACATTTACTGGAGGAACTAAATGACATCAAATATGAAGTCTTGTTTTCAGTGAAATGGATCAAAATGAATTAGCATGATTTAGCATGCTGCTAACGTGATTTAACACGTTGCTAGAATGTTATTAACAAGGATAAGCATTTTGTTAGCTTGAATGAACAAGTTTTAACATGAATTAACATGTTGTTAACATGAATTAGCACATTTATAGCATGAATTAGCATTTTGCTAACATGTTTTAGCACGTTTGTTAACATTAGCATGTTTTGCTAGCACATTTTAGCACACTGCTAGCATGTCCTATAAGCTAATTGCTAGGTTTTGCCAGGGATAATTGTATAATTGACAGTTATTGTATTAAAGTTGACCCCCTCAATGTAAGTCTATGGAACTTTTATGATTTTTAATCTTCATTTTTAAGAAAACCATAAGTCGGATCAGCTTGAAAAGATACAGCGCACAAAGTCAGAACAGTCTGAAGGTCTGAGCCGAGTTTGGTGGTTGTGGCATCAAAGAAGAAGTTTAGATTTCTCAAGCCTAACTAACCAACACCAGCATTTATTCAAAATTATGCATATTTCATACTCACCATCTCAATACACTAGCATATTTAGAATGGATTCACTTAAAAAAAAATGAGCAAAATGCATGATGGAGAGAGAGAAAACAGATCCGTCCGGCTTCAGAAGAGGAAGCGGGTCGCTGAAATCAGCAGATCCAATCAGGTTTATTGTTGGTTCGTTTCGAGTTTAATAAAGAACAAAACACATCAACAAACGAGAAGTGAAGCCATAAAAACATCAAGGTTTGACCTCGCACCGAAATCAGGATTTCATACGCTCATGATGTTAATATTTCCAAAACTACTGACCATAGAATCAAAAACATGACAGATGAAATCGAACACAAACGCGATTTATATACAGAAGACAGTGAGGGAGGGATCTGGATTATGTCTCGTCATGTTCACTAAAGAATAGGTCACAAGTTACACTGTCAACTAAAGTTAAGGCAACTTATCGCATTCAACTTTTTAAGTTAACTCAACTAATCCACTCCAGTTAAAATCAACATTAAAACCTTTGTTCATCTAATGAGTACCAGGTAATCTTTTGAACTTAAAACTTCTTGTCAAGACAACTAAAAAAACCCAAGTTGAGCCAACTTGAAAAAATAAAGCAACCTATTGTCCTCAATTTTTTTAAGTTAACTCAAATAATTAGCTCCAGTTAGTCAACTTAAATACTTTTGTCTGTTAAAATAACAGCTAAATAACAGTAACAACGGCAGCAGCATAAATCAAGTGTTAATGCAAAGCAATAACTATTTTTATACAATAGTTACCACATTTAAAAAATGTTCAAGCTGCAATGCATGCTGGGAACTGGTACACCATTGTTGAATGTAAAATTGTTTGTTCAGATAACTCAATTTGGATAGTTGGGACAACATTTGAACAACATTTGGACAAGTTTTGGACAAATACTTTTGGTTCACACCAGGCGTGAATGAAGCTCAATGCAAGTGCGGCGCGATTCGCACGAATGAGGCTTCGCAAATGACACTGCGTGAATTGAGCGTTTGACGCGTGATTCGTGCGAGCGGTGCGATTTGAAAAATCTGAACTTTGGCAGATATTCGCGGCGCGTTAACCAATCAGGAACTTGCTCTAGTAGTGACAACAATCAGGACAAAATCATATGTGGATACCCGGAGCTGTACGATCTTGCTTGGAAGAAAGTGAGTGAGGATGTCGAACAGTCTGGTAAGTTGTAAAAAGAATTGAAAAACTTGAGACTACAAGATAGTTAAAGCCGGCAAATTTAGCTTATTAGCCGTATTTTTAAAACAATCCATGTCAGCCATTTCGCAACGAGACAAGCCGGCTGGCAGAAGCCCCTCCCATGACGCAAATTCGCATTTGTTGTGAAGTGAATGTCACGCGCGAATGAAGTGAGTAAACTCAAAATGCGTCCAACTACACGCGAATCGCACAATTTATTTGCGCAAGTCGCATCTGGTGTGAACGCACAGCAAGTAAGGTCAACAAATAAACTTTTATTAGTAACATGTTTAGAGCATTCTTGTTTTGTTCACTCAAGATAATAAACCGACTCATCCCAAATAATCTTTGTTCAAACTATTGTTACATTTGTAATGGTGCGTTCACACCGGACACGAATATATCGCGCTATTCGCGCGAAGTTGGACGCTTGAACATTTTGAATTTACTCGCTTCATTCGCGCGTGACATTCACTTCACAACAGACGTGAATTCGCCTCATGGGAGGGGCTTCTGCCAGCGTCTCGTTGTGAAATGGCTGACATGGTCTGTGTTTACACGTCTTTTTTGTTAAAATACTACTGTTAATGTGTGACAAAACTTAGTTTTAAGACTTTTTCAGGTGATAATGTAGTTGAAAAGCTCAAATCTGTGGTTTATTTATAAAAAGAGCTCCTATTTGAACATGTGATCTGGCATTTTCGGAGTTGTGAGCTCCAGTGGATCAGCGGCGCTCATTAACCCCAGCGAGAGCAGCCTTTCCTCGGCCAGTCCTTCTGCCGCTGGCTCTGATGTCTCTGTGGCGTCTCCAGCTATAATTCGTCTTGTGTAGATGTAACGGCCGATCTTTGGTCTCATGGATCTTTAATTTGTTCCCTGGCAAATCGTTTAAGCTGAGGGCAAACTGAAGTTATTACTTTTTTATTTTTAGGCTGTTTAACTTTACGTTACCGTTGTAGCCTTTGAATGTTTGACTGAATTGTTTGCTTTATTTCATGTATAGCTTATTATACCTTTTACTTATACTGTTGTATTATTGATCATACTTAAACTTGCATTTAACAAAAAGAGACTGTGATGTGTTTCATGTCATTTAATGTTATCACAGTGATAATATGCACACTTGTCTGAACCAGATATTAATATATGATTAATATAAACCATATGATTTTCTCCTCATTGTTGTCACTACTAGAGTAAGCTCCTGATTGGTTAACGCAGAATGTCTATTCACATCTTTGCACTGACTTAACATGTAAATCACTCGTGCGAAATGCTTCATTCACGTCCGGGGTGAACGCACCATTAGAAGAAAATGTGGCTAACAAAAGTTTTTTTGGTTGACATTACTTAGATTCTCAAGCATATGTATCATCTCATATGTTTATATTTTTACTTAATTACTGTTACGTACTGCTCTGAGACGTGAAGGATGAGGATCCAAACGCAGCTTTATTGAAAGGGTAATCCACAATCGTAGTCAAAACCAGGCAAAAGGGTAATCCACGGAACGGGCAAGTAATCCAAGACCAAGAGACAAGAAACCAAGGAAACCGCTCAGAAATGCAGTGATACAACTAACAAGACTTCGCAGAGAATGACAGAGTGCACATGGTTTAAATAGGCTGAGGTAATGAGGTAATGAGACACAGGTGTAAACAATGAGTGCTGATGAGTCCGGGCAAAGGATTATGGGTAATGTAGTCTTTGATGGAATGACAGTCCGGGATGGAGCGCCCTCAGGTGGTAATCAGGGGTAGCCTGGGAAAACCCATACAACTTCCGGCAAATTTAGATTTGCTCTGCAAGTAGTCTGGCAAAGAGTCCATTCAAACCCATTTCTAAACCCTAGAAATCGCGGCACCAATCAGAAACGATGGGGGGGGGGCTTTACACGATGACGACAGCGCAGCGACGTTGAAGCAGATTTGCCGCTGCTGTGGAGCATCACTCGTTCGAATCAGGTATCGCGTCTGTTTTAAGCGATTTAAACTTCTCCTTTTCGTTAAAACCCGAGCAAAGAACAACACTCGAAGCCTTTATATCTAAAAAAGATGTTATCGCTGTCTTACCGACTGGATGCGGCAAAAGTCGTGTGGAAAAACGAATGGGTCTTAGCGAGAGTCTTCTGGTAGTGTTAATGTTTTACAAAATATAGTTTTAAGTCCTTTTCAGGAGTGAATGAAGTTGTTTAAAGCTCAAATCTGTGGTTTATTCATAAAGAGAGCGCCTTTTTTTTTTAAATTTGATCTGCCATTTTCGGAGTTGTGAGTTCCAGTGGTTCAGCGGCGCTCAATCGATCATTGAGCCCGCCGAGAGGCGCCTTTCCTCGGCCAGTCCTTCTGCCGTCTGCCGCTGGCTCTGATGTCTCTGTAGTGGTTAAACCGTCTCGTCTTGTGTAGATCTAACGGCTGATCTTTGCTCTCATTAATCTATAATTTGTTCCTAGACAGATCGTTTTGTCTGAGGGCAAAGTGAAGTTTCATAACTCTATATTTTTAAGATATTAAACTTTACCGTTGTAGTCTCCTGGCGCTGACTTTGACTGAATTGCTTTATTTATTGTATAGCTTCTTATACCTTTTACTTATACTTGTATAATTGCTATTGATGATCACACATAAACTGACATTTAACAAAAAGAGACTGGGTTGTGTTTTGTGTCATATTTAATTTATTACAGTGATAATCATAGCCTATATTATGTGTGTGTTTTTTTTAATGTAAACGAAAAGAGGCTGGGTTTTTTATATTTCGTTTTGTTATAAACATGCATTGAAGATAATATGCATTGCCTGCACTACATATACAAATATATACTGTGTGATACTGTCAAGAGCATAGTAGGCGGACTAGTGTCCTCCCGTCCTCGGGAGTTCGTTCTCCGGAGTCAAACTTGGTAAGTCACGGACGCAAGTCAGAAGTTCACGTACGAAATATGTCAAAACACCACTGCCTCATTTCATAAAAAAATTAAAATTAAACATAATAATAATAATAGCCACACGAATGTGGTTCAGGCAACGCGTAGCTAGGCCTACATTGATTATCTTATATATTTATAATAAAACGAAGTATAAAACACCCTGCCTCTTTTCGTTTACATTTTAAAAATAATTAAACATTAATATGTGGTTTAGGTAAGGTGACCAGATTTCTGAAATGGAAACCAGGGACATTTCCTATTTGAGAACACAAGTACAGACCATAGACAGTGGTACAGACAAGAACGCATATTAAGAAACGGCCAGTCAGATGTTTCTCCGTCGCTCTGCATACGTCATCTCCCTCATCGCTCTGATTGGTTTGATGTCTATCCAATTGCGCCGAGAGGCATTTGAGCAACGCCCGTTGGTGACGCCCCTTTGGAAATGATTTGTCTATGAAGCTTTGCCAGACCATAACTCAGTTACTACTGAGAATGGTCTGGTTTTAACCAGGCTAAATCAGGGGTACTCTCACTGGTGAATCGTGACAATTACAATTTTTGATCATCCCCATGTTTGAGATTTGTGTTGACATGAGACAATGTTGAGGCATTACGCTATACGTTTTTCTCATTGCAACTTATTATTAATGAATAAACTGTGTGCCTCTAGTTTTAAGAGGCAAATTATGTTTGTGTCATGTACTTTGAAAATGAAAAAATGGAGATGGAAATCAAGAATTGTAGCTGCTTGCATCGCTAAACATTCTTTGGTTGTCTTGACAAGAAGTTTTAAGTTCAAAAGATTACCTGGTACTCATTAGATGAACAAAAGTTTTACAGTTGGAGCGAGTTAGTAGAGTTAACTTAAAAAGTTAAATGCGATAAGTTGCCTTATTTTTTTAAGTTAGCTCAACTTAATTTTTTTTACAGTGAGCAAACAGATCCAGATTCACACAACACGTCTGCTCCGAAACCAGCATCATAACCTCTCAGGAAGCACTTCATTAACACTGTATATTTTAATAAAAATGACACACATGTGTAAAATAATGCATTACTTAGAATAAACGTTTTGTCCATATTTTCCAACACTGAAAAATGAATTTGAGTATATTTAGATTCATCCCACAAACTGGACCCTACTTCATTGGAGTATGAGGTCTCTGCGGAACAAGAGTGGGCGTTTCCAAATTTGTGGATGTTTTCAAACTGATGGGTGTTTATAAATCACGCAATGAAAATGATCCCCTTCACCAGACCCCACCCACACTGTGACGTGGACAAATCAGGTAACAGTGGAAAACGGCCCTCTGTTTATGGCCACGCCCACTGATCTGGTAACTCCTATTACTAACCTGCAGAGACCTATACTTGGAGCTTGTTCCAATGCATTCTGGGACTTTTCTATGGGAAAGTCTTATCTCTTTGGGTTACTTGATTGAAACATGTTATTTCAAAATGAAAACATCAAGTTATGTCAAAGAGTAACGGTTTTAAATCAGTTTAACATGAATCAATTACATTTGAACCAGAAACCTAATATAATGGTGTTAAATCAAGATGAATTGCTTAAATAAAGTGAACAGCATCATAAAATCATTTTTTTGAGTGTAGTTAGGCAGCTCACTGGGTTTAGGAGTTGTACATTTTCAATATCCAAACATTCTTAGATCAAGACACATTTACTTGAGAAGCATGACTTCAGATATTATATTAGATAATATTACACTCTAAAAAATGCTGGGTTAAAAATAACCCAAGTTGGGTTGAAAATTGACTAACCCAGCAATTGGCTTGTTTTAACCCAGCGGTTGGTTAAATGTTTGCTTAAAACAACCCAATCGATGGGTTAAAACAACCCAATTGCTGGGTTAGTCCATTTTCAACCCAACTTGGGTTATTTTTAACCCAGCATTTTTTAGAGTGTATAATACAAAATATTGTCTGAGGAACTTGAATTAAGTGAGTTTATGCTTAAAATTAAAACTTAAAAGGGAAAATAAGTTTATGTTTTGTTTGACCCCACACTGAAAAAAATTATTTTTACTGCTTGTTCAAATTGCTTGATTAAAATGAGCTACATTTTGTCCATAACTTAATTTTACCGTGTTCAATCCACTTAAATATAAGTCAAATTGACGTTAACTTAATCCGTTTGTGTTGAGATTACATGAATGATTTGTGTTGCATTAACTGAAAGTGGGCCGGGCTTGTTAGTTCCCAGCATGCTTTGCATATGGCTAAATCGAGAGAGGGTAAATGTTGCTGTTTTATATGTAAAAGGGTTATTTTATGCATTTTTGAGCAGGATGAGAAAGGGGGAGACTTGATTGTGTTTAATAGAATAATAATAATAATATATAACTGAAGTGGACGAAGGAATATATGAAATTGAATGCCTGAATGATGTCAAGGAGCCGTATACAATTCACTTTGAGATGCTTAATTAAATAACTGAAAGTGTATTCATTCAATGATGTTGAAGTTACATGAACAAATGATGTTTGTTTAACTTCACTGATTCATGTGGGACAGATGTACACAACTAAATCATTTAAATACAACACACTTTTTCAGTGCATCGGCAGACGCTTAAAGATTTTATGAATAATGCATTATGAAAGTTTTTGAATGCATTGATTATAATTATAATGCATTGCATGATCTCATGAATAATTATAACCACAGTTATAAAACACCTTTAGAAAGTGAATATTACAATGCATTTTAACTTCAGTTACAATTATTTATGAGAATTTACAATGCATTATAATGCACATTATGAATACCTTTTATAATTCATTATGAATAAAGGCTTTAGGTAAAGTGCTACTGATATTCTTTCTTATTTTAAGCATTCATTTGTATAATTGTTTTGGAAAAAGAAGACTTAATAACTTGGTTAATGTGTGTCGATTTATGAATGTTTAGATATTTGGGTAAAACTTCACTTAAAGCCTTTATACATGATGCATTATAAAAGTAAAAAGTGCCTTGGAATGCATTGTATGATCTCATGAATCTCACACCTTTAGAAAGTATAATGCATTAAACACACGACAAACAAATATTTTAATGCGTTTTAACTTTGGTTACAATTATTTATGAAAATATAATGCATTATACATAAAGGCAAAAGTGTTACTGATAATTTTCTTGTTTTAAGCATTAATTTGTATTAAAAAGAAGACTTAATATCTTAGTGAATGTGTATCGGTTTAAGAATGTTTAGATATTTGTACTGGAAAAGACCAAAATACTTATTATGGTTATGAACTAACTAATGAGTGTCATCTTTAAAACCGGCAAAAAACAAAAAAACATTCACAAACGCATGCAGTTATCTCAAATAACACACACACTCACACACACACACACACACACACACACACACACACACACACACACACACACACACACACACACACACACACACACACACACACACACACACACACACACACACACACACACACATAAACACAGAGAAACATTTCGACATGTTACCAAGCAACAGGCATGTTAAATGAATCCGTCTGAAACTCCTGAACACGAGATTCCTCAGGGTGAGAATGAACTGTCATACCACAGCGAGAAGAGTGAACGACACACTCACACAAACCTCATTCCTCACACTGCTGCATTTCAAAATGTGTCGACGCAATTTATAAAGTATGCATTCATGCATTAACCTTCTCAGTTCTCTCCTTCAGGTCAAGCGGATCGATCTTTGAGCGTAACCTGAATGAAAACATCTGGTCTAATGATCCTGAACTTCATCGCCTCCTTCAGGATTCAGTGTGCCTGCGTTTGTTTCAGGACAGAAACGACTGACCCGGAATCACTCTAGACACAGAGATGACAGTTTGATGTGTAAAGTGACACCTGTCAATCATGATAGTTTGATGTGAAAAGCGACACCTGTCAATCATCCCTGTGTGACGTGGGAAACGTTCCAGAGCTTTCAGATGCTTCATCACAATCTGTGCAAGAAGATCATTTTTGGAATTGTGACGATTAACCCAGCACGAAATGTGATGTTCCCAGAACGTCCCAGAATATCCCCGCTGGTGTCAAGGGCATCACCTGGTAACTCGAGACAGTCCCGATGTGGAGTTCTTTAAAGGGTTCGGGGACGTTATTTGGCGGATCTTCAGGGAACATTCAGGATATTCTGGGAACGTTTAGGGGACCATATTTTATTTGGAAATCTGATGTTCCCAGAACGTCCCGAGACGGTCCCGATGTGGAGTTCTTTAAAAGGTTCGGGGACGTTATTTCGCGGACCTTCAGGGAACATTCAGGACGTTCTGGGAACGTTTAGGGAACCATATTTTATTTGGGAATTTGATGTTCCCAGAACGTTCCAAGACGGTCATGATGTGGAGTTCTTTAAAGGGTTCGGGACGTTATTTGGCGGATCTTCAGGGAACATTCAGGATATTCTGGGAACGTTTAGGGGACCATATTTTATTTGGAAATCTGATGTTCCCAGAACGTCCCGAGACGGTCCCGATGTGGAGTTCTTTAAAAGGTTCGGGGACGTTATTTCGCGGACCTTCAGGGAACATTCAGGACGTTCTGGGAACGTTTAGGGGACCATATTTTATTTGGAAATCTGATGTTCCCAGAACGTCCCGAGACGGTCCCGATGTGGAGTTCTTTAAAAGGTTCGGGGACGTTATTTCGCGGACCTTCAGGGAACATTCAGGACGTTCTGGGAACGTTTAGGGAACCATATTTTATTTGGGAATTTGATGTTCCCAGAACGTCCCGAGACGGTCCCTATGTGGAGTTCTTTAAAGGGTTTGGGGACGTTATTTCGCGGACCTTCAGGGAACATTCAGGACGTTCTGGGAACGTTTAGGGAACCATATTTTATTTGGGAATTTGATGTTCCCAGAACATTCTGAGACGGTCCCTATGTGGAGTTCTTTAAAGGGTTTGGGGACGTTATTTCGCGGACCTTCAGGGAACATTCAGGACGTTCTGGGAACGTTTAGGGAACCATATTTTATTTGGAAATCTGATGTTCCCAGAACGTCCCGAGACGGTCCCTATGTGGAGTTCTTTAAAGGGTTCGGGGACGTTATTTGGCGGATCTTCAGGGAACATTCAGGATATTCTGGGAACGTTTAGGGGACCATATTTTATTTGGAAATCTGATGTTCCCAGAACGTCCCGAGACGGTCCCGATGTGGAGTTCTTTAAAAGGTTCGGGGACGTTATTTCGCGGACCTTCAGGGAACATTCAGGACGTTCTGGGAACGTTTAGGGAACCATATTTTATTTGGGAATTTGATGTTCCCAGAACGTTCCAAGACGGTCATGATGTGGAGTTCTTTAAAGGGTTCGGGACGTTATTTGGCGGATCTTCAGGGAACATTCAGGATATTCTGGGAACGTTTAGGGGACCATATTTTATTTGGAAATCTGATGTTCCCAGAACGTCCCGAGACGGTCCCGATGTGGAGTTCTTTAAAAGGTTCGGGGACGTTATTTCGCGGACCTTCAGGGAACATTCAGGACGTTCTGGGAACGTTTAGGGGACCATATTTTATTTGGAAATCTGATGTTCCCAGAACGTCCCGAGACGGTCCCGATGTGGAGTTCTTTAAAGGTTCGGGGACGTTATTTCGCGGACCTTCAGGGAACATTCAGGACGTTCTGGGAACGTTTAGGGAACCATATTTTATTTGGGAATTTGATGTTCCCAGAACGTCCCGAGACGGTCCCTATGTGGAGTTCTTTAAAGGGTTTGGGGACGTTATTTCGCGGACCTTCAGGGAACATTCAGGACGTTCTGGGAACGTTTAGGGAACCATATTTTATTTGGGAATTTGATGTTCCCAGAACATTCTGAGACGGTCCCTATGTGGAGTTCTTTAAAGGGTTTGGGGACGTTATTTCGCGGACCTTCAGGGAACATTCAGGACGTTCTGGGAACGTTTAGGGAACCATATTTTATTTGGAAATCTGATGTTCCCAGAACGTCCCGAGACGGTCCCGATGTGGAGTTCTTTAAAGGGTTCGGGGACGTTATTTGGCGGATCTTCAGGGAACATTCAGGATATTCTGGGAACGTTTAGGGGACCATATTTTATTTGGAAATCTGATGTTCCCAGAACGTCCCGAGACGGTCCCGATGTGGAGTTCTTTAAAAGGTTCGGGGACGTTATTTCGCGGACCTTCAGGGAACATTCAGGACGTTCTGGGAACGTTTAGGGAACCATATTTTATTTGGGAATTTGATGTTCCCAGAACGTTCCAAGACGGTCATGATGTGGAGTTCTTTAAAGGGTTCGGGACGTTATTTGGCGGATCTTCAGGGAACATTCAGGATGTTCTGGGAACGTTTAGGGAACCATATTTTATTTGGAAATCTGATGTTCCCAGAGCATTTCGAGACGGTCCCTATGTGGAGTTCTTTAAAGGGTTCGGGACGTTATTTGGCGGATCTTCAGGGAACATTCAGGATATTCTGGGAACGTTTAGGGGACCATATTTTATTTGGAAATCTGATGTTCCCAGAACGTCCCGAGACGGTCCCGATGTGGAGTTCTTTAAAAGGTTCGGGGACGTTATTTCGCGGACCTTCAGGGAACATTCAGGACGTTCTGGGAACGTTTAGGGGACCATATTTTATTTGGGAATTTGATGTTCCCAGAACGTTCCAAGACGGTCATGATGTGGAGTTCTTTAAAGGGTTCGGGACGTTATTTGGCGGATCTTCAGGGAACATTCAGGATGTTCTGGGAACGTTTAGGGAACCATATTTTATTTGGAAATCTGATGTTCCCAGAGCATTTCGAGACGGTCCCTATGTGGAGTTCTTTAAAGGGTTCGGGACGTTATTTGGCGGATCTTCAGGGAACATTTAGGATATTCTGGGAACGTTTAGGGGACCATATTTTATTTGGAAATCTGATGTTCCCAGAGCATTTCGAGACGGTCCCTATGTGGAGTTCTTTAAAGGGTTCGGGACGTTATTTGGCGGATCTTCAGGGAACATTCAGGATATTCTGGGAACGTTTAGGGGACCATATTTTATTTGGAAATCTAATGTTCCCAGATCGTCCCGAGACGGTCCCGATGTGGAGTTCTTTAAAGGGTTCGGGACGTTATTTGACGGATCTTCAGGGAACATTCAGGACGTTCTGGGAACGTTTAGAGGACCATATTTTATTTGGAAATCTAATGTTCCCAGATCGTCCCGAGACGGTCCCGATGTGGAGTTCTTTAAAGGGTTCGGGACGTTATTTGGCGGATCTTCAGGGAACCTTCAGGATATTCTGGGAACGTTTAGGGGACCATATTTTATTTGGAAATCTGATGTTGCCAGAACATTCTGAGACGGTCCCGATGTGGAGTTCTTTAAAGGGTTCGGGACGTTATTTGGCGGATCTTCAGGGAACATTCAGGACGTTCTGGGAACGTTTAGGGAACCATATTTTATTTGGAAATTTGATGTTCCCAGAGCATTTCGAGACGGTCCCGATGTGGAGTTCTTTAAAGGGTTCGGGGACGTTATTTGGCGGATCTTCAGGGAACATTCAGGATATTCTGGGAACGTTTAGGGGACCATATTTTATTTGGAAATCTGATGTTCCCAGAACGTCCCGAGACGGTCCCGATGTGGAGTTCTTTAAAAGGTTCGGGGACGTTATTTTGAGGACCTTCAGGGAACATTCAGGATGTTCTGGGAACGTTTAGGGAACCATATTTTATTTGGGAATTTGATGTTCCCAGAACGTTCCAAGACGGTCATGATGTGGAGTTCTTTAAAGGGTTCGGGACGTTATTTGGCGAACCTTCAGGGAACATTCAGGATGTTCTGGGAATGTTTAGGGAACCATATTTTATTTGGGAATTTGATGTTCCCAGAGCATTTCGAGACGGTCCCGATGTGGAGTTCTTTAAAGGGTTTGGGGACGTTATTTTGCGGACCTTCAGGGAACATTCAGGATGTTCTGGGAACGTTTAGGGAACCATATTTTATTTGGGAATTTGATGTTCCCAGAACGTTCCAAGACGGTCCCGATGTGGAGTTCTTTAAAGGGTTCGGGACGTTATTTGTTGGATCTTCAGGGAACATTCAGGACGTTCTGGGAACGTTTAGGGAACCATATTTTATTTGGAAATTTGATGTTCCCAGAGCATTTCGAGACGGTCCCGATGTGGAGTTCTTTAAAGGGTTCGGGGACGTTATTTGGCGGATCTTCAGGGAACATTCAGGATATTCTGGGAACGTTTAGGGGACCATATTTTATTTGGAAATCTGATGTTCCCAGAACGTCCCGAGACGGTCCCGATGTGGAGTTCTTTAAAAGGTTCGGGGACGTTATTTTGCGGACCTTCAGGGAACATTCAGGACGTTCTGGGAACGTTTAGGGAACCATATTTTATTTGGGAATTTGATGTTCCCAGAACGTTCCAAGACGGTCATGATGTGGAGTTCTTTAAAGGGTTCGGGACGTTATTTGGCGGACCTTCAGGGAACATTCAGGATGTTCTGGGAACGTTTAGGGAACCATATTTTATTTGGGAATTTGATGTTCCCAGAATGTCCCGAGACGGTCCCTATGTGGAGTTCTTTAAAGGGTTCGGGGACGTTATTTCGCGGACCTTCAGGGAACATTCAGGACGTTCTGGGAACGTTTAGGGAACCATATTTTATTTGGGAATTTGATGTTCCCAGAACGTTTCAAGATGGTCCCGATGTGGAGTTCTTTAAAGGGTTCGGGGACGTTATTTCGCGGACCTTCAGGGAACATTCAGGACGTTCTGGGAACGTTTAGGGAACCATATTTTATTTGGGAATTTGATGTTCCCAGAATGTCCCGAGACGGTCCCGATGTGGAGTTCTTTAAAGGGTTCGGGGACGTTATTTCGCGGACCTTCAGGGAACATTCAGGACGTTCTGGGAACGTTTAGGGAACCATATTTTATTTGGAAATCTGATGTTCCCAGAGCATTTCGAGACGGTCCCTATGTGGAGTTCTTTAAAGGGTTCGGGACGTTATTTGTTGGATCTTCAGGGAACATTCAGGACGTTCTGGGAACGTTTAGGGAACCATATTTTATTTGGAAATTTGATGTTCCCAGAACGTTTCAAGATGGTCCCGATGTGGAGTTCTTTAAAGGGTTCGGGACGTTATTTGTTGGATCTTCAGGGAACATTCAGGACATTCTGGGAACGTTTAGGGAACCATATTTTATTTGGAAATTTGATGTTCCCAGAACGTTTCAAGATGGTCCCGATGTGGAGTTCTTTAAAGGGTTCGGGACGTTATTTGTTGGATCTTCAGGGAACATTCAGGACGTTCTGGGAACGTTTAGGGAACCATATTTTATTTGGAAATTTGATGTTCCCAGAACGTTTCAAGATGGTCCCGATGTGGAGTTCTTTAAAGGGTTCGGGGGTGTTATTTGGCGGACCTTCAGGGAACATTCAGGACGTTCTGGGAACGTTCAGGGAACCATTACTATAGGACGTTCCCTCTAGGTCTCTACACTACATTCCCAAAACGTTTGCAGGACCTTTATGGGACCAAACTAGAATGTAATTTTTTGGTGCTATTCAGGTCCTTCCATCACGTTTACTGTTTTCAGAACATGTTTAGGGAACGTCCCTC
>JARQWZ010002533.1:35000-40000 GCA_033150135.1 Gobio occitaniae
ACGAAACTTGGTGTACTTACTAGTTGCCATATCAACATTATTTAGAGAAAAAATAGCGCCAAAATTAAAAAATCTCTGGAAGATATTACTGAACCATATTACTGTCTTTAACCATAGCAAAAGTAAATTTCTTACTTAAGTTTAGTTTTCATCTGTTTTTGTGTTTATTTAAAATAAGACAAATCCGATATTATTGTAATCTTATATCTGTTGTTTAACAGTTGAGATGGTTCTTTAATGCTGATCTAACAGCAGAAGACACTATTTTAAATCCTAGTTGTGCAGGTGAGGTGTGTGTTAACACTGCGTTACAATGAGCTCCTATTAGAAATATGCCATTATATTCCATACTTTTATGAATTCTTTTGAGAAACCATGAGAAAAGGGTGAATAATGAATAATGAGTTAATGTTCAGAAATGATTAATTATTATTATTATGTTTTGAACTATGCTGCATAGCTGTATTTAGCGATGTGTTTGTAGTCAAACTCAAAAATGCTTATATTTTAATGATTAAAAAATGCCATTATTTTATTTTAAAAAGTTAATAATTGTATTTTGTTGACAAAATATTTTAGTTTGTCTTGTATTTTTTTTATTACAACAGGTAACATTTTAAGCTGTTATTTGGTCATGTTACATTTACATTACATAATTATACATAATTTTCTTTTAGTAACCGTTTTTTTTATTCAATTACACTGAATTGGTTTATAATAATAATAATAATAATTATAATTATAATTATTATTTAGTTTTTAATTATTATTTTGATTGTTAATGCATTTGCATACAAATACACAAATAGTGCAAAACACCAGGCATTTTTTTTTAAAAATATGTATATGCAAATGTAAGACAAATTAATCTAAATATCACTTTTATTAAAAAAAAAAAATTACGCCAATAAAAGCGCACTAAAATTGAAATTAGACCCTGCCATAAGAAAACGATTTCTCTTAGAAAATGAGATTAAAGTCAAAGCAAATAGAGAGATTAGATAAAGATAAATATATCTGAGGCTTGAATGAAATATAGCTAAAATCTCTAAGGTCTCCTGAGCTATGGAAATGCAAACTGAGCAATTAAGTTAAGAGATTAAATAGCAACACTAGTCACAATACAGCGGCGAAATTATTAAATGTACATTGTGCCCCACCACATGTTACAATGTACCCCAACTATGGGGCATGTTGTCACATTTCACTTCCATTCTTTCGGGGTAAATCAATAAAAAAGTATACACTGTATTAATGAAACAAAACCACATAATTGCACTAGACATGTGTGCAATTAATGTGGGAAACAATAAATACTTGTGGATTTACACAAACTGAGAAAGTCAAAGAGTGTTAGGTTGTGCCCCGCTCTCGCCTACTACTAATAATAACAGAAAAACATGACTTGAGTCATGAAAGTCCCTACATATGACTGCTCCTCCTCATCTTAAATTGAATGTAATTATGAAACATTGCCATCTCCTGAATCGCCTCTCCCTCTCCTGAATCATCTCTCCCTCTCCTGAATCATCTCTCCCTCTCCTGAATCATCTCTCCCTCTCCTGAATCATCTCTCCCTCTCCTGAATCGCCTCTCCCTCTCCTGAATCATCTCTCCCTCTCCTGAATCATCTCTCCCTCTCCTGAATCATCTCTCCCTCTCCTGAATCATCTCTCCCTCTCCTGAATCATCTCTCCCTCTCCTGAATCGCCTCTCCCTCTCCTGAATCATCTCTCCCTCTCCTGAATCGCCTCTCCCTCTCCTGAATCATCTCTCCCTCTCCTGAATCATCTCTCCCTCTCCTGAATCATCTCTCCCTCTCCTGAATCATCTCTCCCTCTCCTGAATCATCTCTCCCTCTCCTGAATCATCTCTCCCTCTCCTGAATCATCTCTCCCTCTCCTGAATCACCTCTCCCTCTCCTGAATCATCTCTCCCTCTCCTGAATCATCTCTCCTCTCCTGAATCGCCTCTCCCTCTCCTGAATCATCTCTCCCTCTCCTGAATCATCTCTCCCTCTCCTGAATCATCTCTCCCTCTCCTGAATCATCTCTCCCTCTCCTGAATCATCTCTCCCTCTCCTGAATCGCCTCTCCCTCTCCTGAATCGCCTCTCCCTCTCCTGAATCATCTCTCCCTCTCCTGAATCATCTCTCCCTCTCCTGAATCGCCTCTCCCTCTCCTGAATCATCTCTCCCTCTCCTGAATCGCCTCTCCCTCTCCTGAATCATCTCTCCCTCTCCTGAATCATCTCTCCCTCTCCTGAATCATCTCTCCCTCTCCTGAATCATCTCTCCCTCTCCTGAATCATCTCTCCCTCTCCTGAATCGCCTCTCCCTCTCCTGAATCATCTCTCCCTCTCCTGAATCATCTCTCCCTCTCCTGAATCATCTCTCCCTCTCCTGAATCATCTCTCCCTCTCCTGAATCACCTCTCCCTCTCCTGAATCATCTCTCCCTCTCCTGAATCATCTCTCCCTCTCCTGAATCATCTCTCCCTCTCCTGAATCATCTCTCCCTCTCCTGAATCATCTCTCCCTCTCCTGAATCATCTCTCCCTCTCCTGAATCATCTCTCCCTCTCCTGAATCATCTCTCCCTCTCCTGAATCATCTCTCCCTCTCCTGAATCATCTCTCCCTCTCCTGAATCATCTCTCCCTCTCCTGAATCATCTCTCCCTCTCCTGAATCATCTCTCCCTCTCCTGAATCGCCTCTCCCTCTCCTGAATCATCTCTCCCTCTCCTGAATCGCCTCTCCCTCTCCTGAATCATCTCTCCCTCTCCTGAATCATCTCTCCCTCTCCTGAATCATCTCTCCCTCTCCTGAATCACCTCTCCCTCTCCTGAATCATCTCTCCCTCTCCTGAATCATCTCTCCCTCTCCTGAATCATCTCTCCCTCTCCTGAATCATCTCTCCCTCTCCTGAATCATCTCTCCCTCTCCTGAATCATCTCTCCCTCTCCTGAATCATCTCTCCCTCTCCTGAATCATCTCTCCCTCTCCTGAATCGCCTCTCCCTCTCCTGAATCATCTCTCCCTCTCCTGAATCATCTCTCCCTCTCCTGAATCATCTCTCCCTCTCCTGAATCACCTCTCCCTCTCCTGAATCATCTCTCCCTCTCCTGAATCATCTCTCCCTCTCCTGAATCATCTCTCCCTCTCCTGAATCATCTCTCCCTCTCCTGAATCATCTCTCCCTCTCCTGAATCATCTCTCCCTCTCCTGAATCATCTCTCCCTCTCCTGAATCATCTCTCCCTCTCCTGAATCCGCCTCTTTTCAGTGGGCATCTTGGCTTCAAACAATACCCAAAATAGTGATAGGATTTAGGCATTTAACCATTTTGAATAAAATAATTAATGTGATGCATTACTTCCATCATTCATTCTTCTTGCTAAAACAAAATGTGAGAAACTAACTATCAGCAGACATGTAGCTTAGTTTGCCTAATGCCTACCAAAAAAATAGTAGCCTAGGCTGCTTGTCTGCAAGCTATCTGTCTGATCATTTAGGCTAAACGTGGCAAACTCATCCTGGATTTATGAAGATTGTAATTCATTTCATAAAACTTGATGATGATGATCGTCCGTTTGTTATACCTTTCGTAATATAATATAAGTCGTCTCACCTGACAACCGCGTCAATCTCCTTCTAGTGTCAATCATTCAGGCTCAGCTCAGGTGCCGGTCGCGTGCAGCGCTGCAGCCACGAGTTTACTGACTTTCACTTTCGGACGGGGGCTCGAATATAGAAGTGAATGAGGCTTTGCGTTTTTTTTTTTTTTTTATTTATCTAGGCCTACGTGAAATTCTGCATCCGTTGTACAATTTTTTTATTTATTTTTTTCCACCTCAGAAGGGCAACGTGAGTCGAGAAGGGCATATGGGCAGTTGCCCGGGCAACCTGAGCAACCCCCCTGTGCACGTCCCTGTGTGTGTGTGTTTGTGTGTGTGTGTGTGTGTGTAAGTGAGTGTGTGAGTGAGCGTGTGTGTGTGTGTGTGTGAGTGAGTGTGTGTGAGAATGTGAGCATGTGTGAATGTGAGTGAATGAGAGAGTGTGTGTGTATGTATTAGTGTGTGTGTGTGTGTGTGTGTGTGAGTGTATGTGTTTGTGTGAGAGAGTGTGTGTTTGTGTGAGAGAGTGTGTGTGAGTGTTTGTGTGAGTGTGTGTGTTCGTGTGAGTTTGTGTGAGTTTGTGTGTGTGTGTGTGTGTTATTATATATTTATATATTATATGATCTTTATTCAGATGATCATGTGGAGCCTCACATTTAGTGCAGATGATCTTGGGTCTTTCCCAGGCTCCGTTGGGCCGGCAGCGGGCGGTGGGGATGTGGCGCTGGAAGAAGCCGTCGCTGCACTGGTACCGCACCACCGCGTGGATGTCGTAGTGTGAGCGTCTGCGGCCCACTAGAGCGGCGTTGTCTACGGCCGGCGGAGTGCCACACATCACTGCAAACACAACACGTCAGAAACCAGCGCTCGGCAACTCAACGGATCGGCAACACACAAAAAATCTGGATACTCCGTCTGTGTCAAAGGTCAAACCGACCCACAATGGTTTCCACTAGGGATGCCACAATTCTCAATTTCACCGTTCGGTACGGCATTCACGGTTCAATACGCGCTTGTGAATTGCGTTTTCCTCGGTTTTGCATTGAATTAATTATTTTTATGCAAATTCTATCATTTTCCTCCATCCCAATACAGAACAACACAACATACATTCACATCACACGTTAGTGTTAGAGTTATACTCACGGAACACTAGAGTTATTCACAATCACGAACGTTCATTATTTGCATGCGTTTTAAAGCCTTGCCGGTTCATTCACGTGCTCATGCGCGGTTTTAACATGCGCTTTTCCGAGCGCGCGCACTAAACGCCTGTCAAACACGCGATTACTGGACTAAGTAGTCGTCTTACTGCACTAATACTGTCAAATACACACAAGGTTAACATAAACACAGTCAGTTATGTCTAAAGTGAAAGTAAAATCGGT
>JARQWZ010002533.1:45000-52500 GCA_033150135.1 Gobio occitaniae
AGTCTCTCTCAGTCACTCAGTGGTGTGTGTGGATACTCAGTCTCTCTCAGTCACTCAGTGGTGTGTGTGGTTACTCAGTCTCTCTCAGTGACTCTCAGTCAATCAGTGGTGTGTGTGGTTACTCAGTCTCTCTCAGTCTCTCTCAGTCACTCAGTGGTGTGTGTGGTTACTCAGTCTCTCTCAGTGACTCTCAGTCAATCAGTGGTGTGTGTGGTTACTCAGTCTCTCTCAGTCTCTCTCAGTTACTCAGTGGTGTGTGTGGTTACTCAGTCTCTCTCAGTTACTCAGTGGTGTGTGTGGTTACTCAGTCTCTCTCAGTGACTCAGTGGTGTGTGTGGTTACTCAGTTTCTCTCAGTCTCTCTCAGTGACTCAGTGGTGTGTGTGGTTACTCAGTCTCTCTCAGTTACTCAGTGATGTGTGTAGTTACTCAGTCTCTCTCAGTGACTCAGTGGTGTGTGTGGTTACTCAGTCTCTCTCAGTCACTCAGTGGTGTGTGTGGTTACTTAGTCTCTCTCAGTCACTCAGTGGTGTGTGTGGTTACTCAGTCTCTCTCAGTCACTCAGTGGTGTGTGTGGTTACTCAGTCTCTCTCAGTCACTCAGTGGTGTGTGTGGTTACTCAGTCTCTCTCAGTCACTCAGTGGTGTGTGTAGTTACTCAGTCTCTCTCAGTCACTCAGTGGTGTGTGTAGTTACTCAGTCTCTCTCAGTCACTCAGTGGTGTGTGTAGTTACTCAGTCTCTCTCAGTCACTCAGTGGTGTGTGTGTGGTTACTCAGTCTCTCTCAGTCACTCAGTGGTGTGTGTAGTTACTCAGTCTCTCTCAGTCACTCAGTGGTGTGTGTGGTTACTCAGTCTCTCTCAGTCACTCAGTGGTGTGTGTGGTTACTCAGTCTCTCTCAGTCACTCAGTGGTGTGTGTGGTTACTCAGTCTCTCTCAGTCACTCAGTGGTGTGTGTAGTTACTCAGTCTCTCTCAGTCACTCAGTGGTGTGTGTAGTTACTCAGTCTCTCTCAGTCACTCAGTGGTGTGTGTAGTTACTCAGTCTCTCTCAGTCACTCAGTGGTGTGTGTGTGGTTACTCAGTCTCTCTCAGTCACTCAGTGGTGTGTGTGGTTACTCAGTCTCTCTCAGTCACTCAGTGGTGTGTGTGGTTACTCAGTCTCTCTCAGTTACTCAGTGGTGTGTGTGGTTACTCAGTCTCTCTCAGTCACTCAGTGGTGTGTGTAGTTACTCAGTCTCTCTCAGTCACTCAGTGGTGTGTGTAGTTACTCAGTCTCTCTCAGTCACTCAGTGGTGTGTGTGGTTACTCAGTCTCTCTCAGTCACTCAGTGGTGTGTGTGGTTACTCAGTCTCTCTCAGTCACTCAGTGGTGTGTGTGGTTACTCAGTCTCTCTCAGTCACTCAGTGGTGTGTGTGGTTACTCAGTCTCTCTCAGTCACTCAGTGGTGTGTGTGGTTACTCAGTCTCTCTCAGTCACTCAGTGGTGTGTGTGGTTACTCAGTCTCTTTCAGTGACTCTCAGTCACTCAGTGGTGTGTGTGGTTACTCAGTCTCTCTCAGTGACTCTCAGTCACTCAGTGGTGTGTGTGGTTACTCAGTCTCTCTCAGTGACTCAGTGGTGTGTGTGGTTACTCAGTCTCTCTCAGTCTCTCTCAGTTACTCAGTGGTGTGTGTAGTTACTCAGTCTCTCTCAGTCACTCAGTGGTGTGTGTAGTTACTCAGTCTCTCTCAGTCACTCAGTGGTGTGTGTGGTTACTCAGGCGTTCTCAGTCACTCAGTGGTGTGTGTGGTTACTCAGTCTCTCTCAGTGACTCAGTGGTGTGTGTGGTTACTCAGTCTCTCTCAGTGACTCTCAGTCACTCAGTGGTGTGTGTGGTTACTCAGTCTCTCTCAGTCTCTCTCAGTTACTCAGTGGTGTGTGTAGTCACTCAGTCTCTCTCAGTCTCTCTCAGTTACTCAGTGGTGTGTGTAGTTACTCAGTCTCTCTCAGTCACTCAGTGGTGTGTGTGGTTACTCAGTCTCTCTCAGTCACTCAGTGGTGTGTGTGGTTACTCAGTCTCTCTCAGTGACTCTCAGTCACTCAGTGGTGTGTGTGGTTACTCAGTCTCTCTCAGTGACTCAGTGATGTGTGTGGTTACTCAGTCTCTCTCAGTGACTCTCAGTCACTCAGTGGTGTGTGTGGTTACTCAGTCTCTCTCAGTCTCTCTCAGTTACTCAGTGGTGTGTGTAGTTACTCAGTCTCTCTCAGTTACTCAGTGGTGTGTGTAGTTACTCAGTCTCTCTCAGTTACTCAGTGGTGTGTGTAGTTACTCAGTCTCTCTCAGTTACTCAGTGGTGTGTGTAGTTACTCAGTCTCTCTCAGTTACTCAGTGGTGTGTGTAGTTACTCAGTCTCTCTCAGTTACTCAGTGGTGTGTGTAGTTACTCAGTCTCTCTCAGTCACTCAGTGGTGTGTGTAGTTACTCAGTCTCTCTCAGTCACTCAGTGGTGTGTGTGGTTACTCAGTCTCTCTCAGTGACTCAGTGGTGTGTGTAGTTACTCAGTCTCTCTCAGAGACTCAGTGGTGTGTGTGGTTACTCAGTCTCTCTCAGTTACTCAGTGGTGTGTGTGGTTACTCAGTCTCTTTCAGTCACTCAGTGGTGTGTGTGTGGTTACTCAGTCTCTCTCAGTCACTCAGTGGTGTGTGTGGTTACTCAGTCTCTCTCAGTGACTCAGTGGTGTGTGTGGTTACTCAGTCTCTCTCAGTCACTCAGTGGTGTGTGTGGTTACCCAGTCTCTCTCAGTGACTCAGTGGTGTGTGTAGTTACTCAGTCTCTCTCAGTCACTCAGTGGTGTGTGTAGTTACTCAGTCTCTCTCAGTCACCTAGTGGTGTGTGTGGTTACTCAGTCTCTCTCAGTTACTCAGTGGTGTGTGTAGTTACTCAGTCTCTCTCAGTCACTCAGTGGTGTGTGTGGTTACTCAGTCTCAGTCACTCAGTGGTGTGTGTGGTTACTCAGTCTCTCTCAGTGACTCAGTGGTGTATGTAGTTACTCAGTCTCTCTCAGTGACTCAGTGGTGTGTGTAGTTACTCAGTCTCTCTCAGTCACTCAGTGGTGTGTGTGGTTACTCAGGCGTTCTCAGTCACTCAGTGGTGTGTGTAGTTACTCAGTCTCTCTCAGTCACTCAGTGGTGTGTGTGGTTACTCAGTCTCTCTCAGTCACTCAGTGGTGTGTGTAGTTACTCAGTCTCTCTCAGTCACTCAGTGGTGTGTGTGGTTACTCAGTCTCTCTCAGTCACTCAGTGGTGTGTGTGGTTACTCAGTCTCTCTCAGTCACTCAGTGGTGTGTGTAGTTACTCAGTCTCTCTCAGTCACTCAGTTGTGTGTGTGGTTACTCAGTCTCTCTCAGTCACTCAGTGGTGTGTGTAGTTACTCAGTCCTCTCTCAGTCACTCAGTGGTGTGTGTGGTTACTCAGTCTCTCTCAGTCACTTAGTGGTGTGTGTAGTTACTCAGTCTCTCTCAGTTACTCAGTGGTGTGTGTAGTTACTCAGTCTCTCTCAGTCACTTAGTGGTGTGTGTAGTTACTCAGTCTCTCTCAGTTACTCAGTGGTGTGTGTGGTTACTCAGTCTCTCTCAGTCACTCAGTGGTGTGTGTGGTTACTCAGTGTCTCTCAGTCACTCAGTGGTGTGTGTAGTTACTCAGTCTCTCTCAGTCACTCAGTGGTGTGTGTAGTTACTCAGTCTCTCTCAGTGACTCAGTGGTGTGTGTGGTTACTCAGTCTCTCTCAGTCCCTCAGTGGTGTGTGTGGTTACTCAGTCTCTCTCAGTCACTCAGTGGTGTGTGTGGTTACTCAGTCTCTCTCAGTCTCTCTCAGTCACTCAGTGGTGTGTGTAGTTACTCAGTCTCTCTCAGTGACTCAGTGGTGTGTGTGGTTACTCAGTCTCTCTCAGTGACTCAGTGGTGTGTGTGGTTACTCAGTCTCTCTCAGTCACTCAGTGGTGTGTGTGGTTACTCAGTCTCTCTCAGTCTCTCTCAGTCACTCAGTGGTGTGTGTGGTTACTCAGTCTCTCTCAGTCTCTCAGTCACTCAGTGGTGTGTGTGGTTACTCAGTCTCTCTCAGTCACTCAGTGGTGTGTGTGGTTACTCAGTCTCTTTCAGTCACTCAGTGGTGTGTGTGGTTACTCAGTCTCTCTCAGTCACTCAGTGGTGTGTGTGGTTACTCAGTCTCTCTCAGTCACTCAGTGGTGTGTGTGGTTACTCAGTCTCTCTCAGTGACTCAGTGGTGTGTGTGGTTACTCAGTCTCTCTCAGTCACTCAGTGGTGTGTGTGGTTACTCAGTCTCTCTCAGTGACTCAGTGGTGTGTGTAGTTACTCAGTCTCTCTCAGTCACTCAGTGGTGTGTGTAGTTACTCAGTCTCTCTCAGTCACTCAGTGGTGTGTGTGGTTACTCAGTCTCTCTCAGTCACTCAGTGGTGTGTGTGGTTACTCAGTCTCTCTCAGTCACTCAGTGGTGTGTGTAGTTACTCAGTCTCTCTCAGTCACTCAGTTGTGTGTGTGGTTACTCAGTCTCTCTCAGTCACTCAGTGGTGTGTGTAGTTACTCAGTCTCTCTCAGTCACTCAGTGGTGTGTGTGGTTACTCAGTCTCTCTCAGTCACTTAGTGGTGTGTGTAGTTACTCAGTCTCTCTCAGTTACTCAGTGGTGTGTGTAGTTACTCAGTCTCTCTCAGTCACTTAGTGGTGTGTGTAGTTACTCAGTCTCTCTCAGTTACTCAGTGGTGTGTGTGGTTACTCAGTCTCTCTCAGTCACTCAGTGGTGTGTGTGGTTACTCAGTGTCTCTCAGTCACTCAGTGGTGTGTGTAGTTACTCAGTCTCTCTCAGTCACTCAGTGGTGTGTGTAGTTACTCAGTCTCTCTCAGTGACTCAGTGGTGTGTGTGGTTACTCAGTCTCTCTCAGTCCCTCAGTGGTGTGTGTGGTTACTCAGTCTCTCTCAGTCACTCAGTGGTGTGTGTGGTTACTCAGTCTCTCTCAGTCTCTCTCAGTCACTCAGTGGTGTGTGTAGTTACTCAGTCTCTCTCAGTCACTCAGTGGTGTGTGTAGTTACTCAGTCTCTCTCAGTGACTCAGTGGTGTGTGTGGTTACTCAGTCTCTCTCAGTGACTCAGTGGTGTGTGTGGTTACTCAGTCTCTCTCAGTCACTCAGTGGTGTGTGTGGTTACTCAGTCTCTCTCAGTCTCTCTCAGTCACTCAGTGGTGTGTGTGGTTACTCAGTCTCTCTCAGTCTCTCTCAGTCACTCAGTGGTGTGTGTGGTTACTCAGTCTCTCTCAGTCACTCAGTGGTGTGTGTGGTTACTCAGTCTCTCTCAGTCACTCAGTGGTGTGTGTGGTTACTCAGTCTCTCTCAGTCACTCAGTGGTGTGTGTGGTTACTCAGTCTCTCTCAGTCACTCAGTGGTGTGTGTGGTTACTCAGTCTCTCTCAGTCACTCAGTGGTGTGTGTGGTTACTCAGTCTCTCTCAGTCACTCAGTGGTGTGTGTGGTTACTCAGTCTCTCTCAGTCACTCAGTGGTGTGTGTGGTTACTCAGTCTCTCTCAGTCACTCAGTGGTGTGTGTGGTTACTCAGTCTCTCTCAGTGACTCAGTGGTGTGTGTGGTTACTCAGTCTCTCTCAGTCACTCAGTGGTGTGTGTGGTTACTCAGTCTCTCTCAGTGACTCAGTGGTGTGTGTAGTTACTCAGTCTCTCTCAGTCACTCAGTGGTGTGTGTAGTTACTCAGTCTCTCTCAGTCACTCAGTGGTGTGTGTGGTTACTCAGTCTCTCTCAGTCACTCAGTGGTGTGTGTAGTTACTCAGTCTCTCTCAGTCACTCAGTGGTGTGTGTAGTTACTCAGTCTCTCTCAGTCACTCAGTGGTGTGTGTGGTTACTCAGTCTCTCTCAGTCACTCAGTGGTGTGTGTGGTTACTCAGTCTCTCTCAGTCACTCAGTGGTGTGTGTGGTTCTCTCTCACCTGTTCCTTTCTTGCAGATGTAGGGCAGGTTGTAGTTGCAGGGCACATCGTTCCACTTTCCGTCCTCTCTGGTGATCATCACCACACAATCCTCTCCGCCCGCGAAGAAATTATCCGGCTGATTCTCCCGCCAGTTCTCGTACACCTGCGGAGACGCATGTGCATGCAAACATACGTAATGTGCTTTGATTTCATTCACAAGAGCTGAACAGGCTACAGGTGGAGGTATAAGTTATGTTTATTTGGACTAATAAATATATTCAAAAAGACTCACAACGTCCACTCCATCAGTCCACTGGAAATCCTCTTCAACTGTACGATCATTCAAACCGATCCACACGTTTTCATGACCCAGACCTGATGGAGCACAGAAACAGATTTCCCACGTCAGTCTCTCCCACTGTTGCGTTACCATGGAAATGGTACTATTACAACATTTATTTGGACTACTTTATAATCAAAATCTTTTCCAATCTTGACAAACACATATCGTCGGAAAGGTCTGAGTCTCAAGGTTCAATATTTGGTGACTGTTTTGTGATGGAAGTGACATTTGGACAGAAATTTACAGGAAAATGCATCAAAAAAACAATCAATGGAATTTGAATGATTTGGTACAGCGCCTAAACAAAATCTCATGGGAACTTCAATTTTTGTGATATCAACTTCAAATTTGGAACACAACTTGGTTAGACATATGTCTAACCTTTGATTTTATAGTAATTTTTAGATTAAAACATTCTTGTAAAATATACATTTTCTATAAAATAAAAAATATTTAGTACAGTATTTTTTATTTACAGTACATTTAAACTTCCCTAACTTTTTCATACTTTCATATTTTGAAATGTTATAAATAATCTGCTGAGTATCTTCTTTAAAACGAGAGCAAACTTAGGTCTATATTCCAAAGCATTCTTGAATTACAGCCCTTTAAATTTGGATGCATTTTAATTTGTATTCTCAAAAAGGGGGGTGACAGTTAAGGGGTTAAAACATGTAATTCACCCTTCGCCGGGAGTTTGATTGACAGGTGATCTGACCAATCATAATCCGTCATTACCGGAATCGGCCATTTTTGTCGGACAAAGCAGTTAAGCGAGTTCATAGATTAACGTCGGTGGACTTGAACTTGAAAAACGGTGTGTACTGACATCTTTCCGTGGTTGAAACAACATTCCTTCTGAAGTTCATTCATGTTTATTTGATACTATAAATTAACTAGAAGGAAGAGATGATCGCTTTAACTGAGGCACTACATATTAAAGAGCCACAAAACTGTATTTATTGTTTACATTTCATGTGACATTCGGAATAACAGCTATTGACGGGATTTTTGAGAAGGCCCTGGCTGCAGCCTGCAGAGTGGGGCGGGGCTACACAAGGGGGCGTGGTTACACCTGTCTCCCCGCCCCATATCTACTCTAATTGGCTCGTTCGTCTTGTATAGGCATACAAGACCAAGTCAGGTGTTTATTGTTCACTTGACTCGCTTGTCAACTTCTGCAAGTTTAATCT
>JARQWZ010002533.1:57500-75000 GCA_033150135.1 Gobio occitaniae
CATCTTTCTCTTGAGTTCCCTAAAGTGTAATGTCCTTTATTTGACGCATCACTGATGCTCATGATTTATGTCCTCCTTCTAAAACCAGCCTAACAAGTGGTTTAACAAACCTCCACAAACCTCACGTCGAGCACTTTAGGCTGGTTTAAGGTGGATTTGGCAGCAGGGAGGGGCTTAAATCTTGAAGCTGTGTTTAATTGGAGTGTAATATGAGTGGTAGCAGGAGGGATATTAGCAGATGTTGATGTCTGGTGTGTCTCACCTCTCTCACACCGGTCTCCACTGTAGCTGGGCAAACACACACACACAAACGAGTCCTCTTTATCGATACAGGTGCCGCCGTTCTCACAGGGATTCGACTGACAGTCGTCAACATCTGCAGGAACAACAGGCATCTCATTATTATACATACAATCAATCGTGTCCCAGAGGAAAAATTGTTATGAAATTTATTACTCATTTTTTTAATACTATTTATATGCATATATATAGGCCTATATATATATATATATATATATTAGTGCTGGGCAATCGATTAATGGCATCCAAAATAAAAGTTTGTGTTTAGTTTGTGTGTGTGTGTGTTGTGTAATTATAATGTATATATAAATACACACACATGCATGTATATATTATAGACAAATATGTTATATTAATATAATAAATTATTGTTACAGCATATACATGCAAATATTTCTTAAATATTTCTTATATATTATATATATATATATATTAGGGCTGTCAAAAGATTAATCGCGATTAATTGCATCCAAAATGAAAGTTTGTGTTTACATAATATATGTGTGTGTACTCTGTTAATTATTATTTATATAAAAATACACACACAAGCATGTATATATTTAAGAAAAAAATATTATTTTTATATATAAAACATTTATATTTATATACATTATAGATTATATAAATGTACATACAGTATTTACATGCAAATATTTCTTAAATATATACATGCTTGTGTGTGTATTTATATATAAATAATAATTAACAGAGTACACACACATATATTATGTAAACACAAACTTTTATTTTGGATGCGATTAATCTTTTGACAGCCCTAATATATTTATATTTATTTATATGCATGTGTGTGTTAGTGTTATTTTTTTTTACATACATGCTAGTGTTATTTTAGTATTATTTATATAATATTAACTAATATTTTGAAATAGTTTGTTTCATATTTTCAGTTTTCATTGTAAATTTAGTTGTGCTTTTGGATTATTTTAGTTTTGTATATATATATATATATATATATATTTAGCTTTCACTTCTTTTTCTATTTCAGTTTAGGTTTTAATACCTTTAGTTCTTAATTTTAGTTTAAACTGATTTATTTCAGTTGTATGGCGCATTTGCAATTTTCATAATTTCATGATATTTTTCAAGTTTTTTTACGTGACATTTTTTTGAATCTAAAAACTTATATATTTTTTTTATTACATGTTTATTTCAATTACCAAAAATGTTTATTTTTACTAGTTTTAGTTCTAGTTTTAGTTTACAACAACAAGTAATACATTAACGATATGTGGGTTTAAACATATATATGTGTGTGTGTGTGTGTGTGTGTGTGTAGAAGAGCCGAGAAACAATTAGAAAGAAACGTAAAGTAACACTGAATTAAATGTGAAATCTTGAAGTAGAAAAACTGAAATAGTATTTTCTTGTAATATGTACTCTAACAATCCAACTTTTCTTTGTGTTTTTACAGTGCACAAAAATATGATGGTGTGTGTGAGAAACAGACTGAAGCTGTTTTCCTCTCAATCTTTCTGTGTATGTGTGTGTGTGTGTGAGTGTGTATGTATATATAGACACACAATGGAAGGTCAGGTCATACATTCCTCTTCATCACACTATAACATTATACTATATTATATTTAATGAGCCATAATGATCCGTGTCTGTGGGGTCAGAGCGCTGGTGAGGAGAGCGATTAGAGAATCAAGAGTGTTTTCTGCTGTATGTCATCATTTACATCAGTGTTATAACACAGGGAGGATGATAATGCTTTAATCTGCTTTTATAATTAATGCTCTCTCTATATACATAATTATAACCAAAGTTATAATGCCAGTCCATGCATGAAATAACTACACCGCACACACATTACTTACTATGTTTAGTCGTTAAAAGTTTTGGGTCGGTAAAATTAAGCCTTTTCTGCTCACCAAAGCAGCATTTATTTGAGCAAAAATACATAATAAAATTGTGAAATATTATTCCAATGTAAATCATCTGTTCTCTATGTGAATATCTAGTAAAGTGTAATTTATTCCTGTGATCAAAGCTGAATTTATCATCATTACTCCAGTCTTCAGTGTCACATGATCCTTCACTAATCATTCTCATATGAGGATCTGATGATCAACACACATTCATGATTACTATCAATGATGAAAACAGTTCATATTTTTATTTTTCAGGATTCTTTGATGAATATAAAGTTCTAAAGAACAGCATTTATTTGAATCTTTTGTAACATTATAAATGTCTTTACTGTCTCTTCTGATCAGTTTAACGCATCCTTGATTAATGTCTTTCAAAATGCATCATTAGAAACCTGATTGTATGTTCTTTAAACCTCTTTAGCTGTGTTCATATCTTGACAGATCACAGAGATATTAATAACACCTTCTGCACCTTTAATCGAATCAGCCAAGTGTAAAACAGAGCACAGCACATTTACATAATTGTACACTCATTCACAGTAATAAACTGTCAGGGTGTGTGAACGCGTGGCAAAATATTTACAGAAGCAAGCAGTGCTGTCAGGTTTCATTACAACCAGGAGAAAAGGATCATTCTGGGATGGAACGAGTGCCCACACAAACACCCACAGGCATCATATGACACATCCTCATGAAGAAACACACACGCTTCATTACAACAGCCAAACCAAGATCTAGCATAACCACATCCCCTCTGACGTCTGCTCCTGTAGATCGCGGTAAACCAGCGGCTGAAGCGTCTCGTCTGAAACTCCACGTCTGAATCAAGATCAACTCATGATTGGCTTTAAAAGAGGACAAATTATGTTTCTGGTTCTACTAGAGCAGGTTTTCCTGCTTGAATGTTGATTATTTCCTCATATTCTCCATTGTCAGTAACGCTCTGTTTAGTTCCTGTCTCTATGAGGCCCTGCCTTCTGAAAAGCACACTGTGCTCTGATTGGTCGGCTGGAGCAGTGTGTTGTTATTGGTCAAGTGCTTCCAGCGTGATTGGAAAATGTCCCGCCCCTTACCATAACCGCCAGTTTCAACACACTCCTAACTAACTCAACCAGGCCCCGCCCCTTTATTCTGCATATAAATTATTTAAACGAGGAATATTGTGACGTGTTTGTTCCCGGAAGAAAACCCAAGACTACAATGGAGGCGTTTCAGGAGTTCAGGAACACTGACACTGATAGAGAGAAGAACTCAAACAGCAGCATTGATGAACATGGGAAAAGCATTATAGGTCCTCTTTAAAGAAATAGTACACAAAAACTATTTTATTCCAAACCCATACAATCTTCTTGTTTAGGGGCGGGGTCAGGGGTGGTCCTTCATAATGAGGTAGGTTTAGGGGTGGGGTGTAGGGGTGGTCCTTCATAATGAGGTAGGTTTAGGGGTGTGTTAGGGGTGGTCCTTCATAATGAGGTAGGTTTAGGGGCGGGGTCAGGGGTGGTCCTTCATAATGAGGTAGGTTTAGGGGTGTGTTAGGGGTGGTCCTTCATAATGGGGCGGGGTCAGGGGTGGTCCTTCATAATGAGGTAGGTTTAGGGGTGGGGTGTAGGGGCTTCATAAGGACCACCCATGTAGGGTGGTCAAATACATAAATGCAAAAACTGATATTTTATGCAATTGAGATATGCATTATAGTACCTATTTCTTTATTTGAGTGCACTATGTATGGGGATAATATATCCAACATTATATATAGGACTGTGTGATAATAGTTAAAAAAATCACACAAGAAAAGAGAGCATGGGGAAAAGTGAAGCGGTTCAGAGTCATTGAGGGTCTGTCACAGGCCTGTGTAAGCGCTTTACAGCTCGCGGATTACTCACAAAGATCTGGAGACTGTTTATAGGGCATTAATGCAGACATTTCCCAATATAGCAAACACTTCTGAGGCTCAACGTTTGTCAGGCTTGCAAAAAAGTTGTCATCAGAGGAGCTTGAAAAGATAAAGTTGAAAGTCTTAAAAGTTTGTGTAACGGCATCAGTCGCAAAGTCCCAAACGTCAGACTCATAAACTTAAAGTTGAAGTTGTTCGGTTTTAAGTGGATATCAGACGAGCAGAGGATCATGGGAAGGCTGTATCCTGAGCTCAGGATTTTTTAAGCAACTTAATGCGTGACAATTGGAGCGTTGTGTTCATCACACCATTTCATGGCTCTTTAAATGTGACTGAAGAAAATGAAGCCTGATGAAAACTTGAATAAGCTGAATGTCATGAAGCCTTTTCAAAAACATAATTCATCATAAAATTAAATTAAAGTTGACAGAGATATTATTTTCATAATAATAAAGCATTCCTCCACAAATTCTCATTAATGTTAAATGGAAAGATAATGATACATACAACCCCCAAATCAGAAGAAGTTGGGACAGTATGGAAAACGCAAAAAAATAAGTGATTTCTAAATTTACTTTGACTTGTATTTCATTGCAGACAATATGAACACAAAATATTTCATGTTTTGTCTGGTCAACTTCATGTCATTTGTAAATATGCATCCTTTCCTGTCATTCAGACCTGCAACACATTTAAAAAAAAGTTGGGACAGTAAAGCATTTACCACTTTGTAATGTTGCCATTCCTTTTCACAACACTTAAAAGACGTTTAGGGACTGAAGACACCAAGTGATGAAGTGTTTCAGGTGTAATTTTGTCCCATTCTTCCTGCAAACAAGTCTTAAGGTGGGCAACAGTACGGGGTCTTCGTTGTCGCACATTCTCTATTGGAGACAGGTCGGGACTGAGGCAGGCCAGTCAAGTGCCCGAACCCTCTTCCTCCACAGCCAGGACTTTGTAATGTGTGCAGAATGTGGTTTTGCATTGTCTTGTTGAAATATGGACGTCCCTGGAAAAGATGTCTTCTTGAAGGCAGCATATTATGCTCCAAAATCTCTGTACTTTTCAGCATTAATGGTGCCTTCACAGAAGTGCAAGTTACCTTTGCCAAGGGCACTGACACAACCCCATACCATGACAGACCCTGGCTTTTGGACTTGTTGCTGGTAACAGTCTGGATGATCCTTTTCTTCTTTGGTCCGGAGCACACGGCGTCCATTCCTCCCAAAAAATATCTCAAAAACTGATTCATCTGACCACAGCAGAGTCCTGCACGGGTGGGTACCCGACGGGTGACCCGCGAATATTGCTGAAACGGGTGAAAAACATCCTACTGTGTCGGATACGGGTGCGGGTCGGGTCGGACAAGGGAGAAACACGGGTCTAAACACGGGTTTTAAACTGTCACGTGCAAACGAATATAGGCCTATATATAAACAATATATGCATGTATATTGTAGATGTGTTCCTAAAAATATGCATATACAAAATTACGCCTTGCCTGTATTCCAAGTTGATAAAATAATTTCAGATCCATATCAGTTCATCTATGGCCGCGCGGCGCGCGCGCCCCCTCCCAGAAGAATCACAACCGCTCGCGCGCTATCTGCCTGTACTGCAGTCATCAAGATGGATCATGAGGAATTGAAGAAAAGATAGCCGCAAATGTGGAAGTTCATCGCAGAGGAGGCACGCAGATAACTGTGGTAACAAACCAAACACAAGCAGTTCTATCGAACAGTATTTATGTTATGTTTCCTGAGTTTGGTCTCTTAATAACACTGTCTTAGTACGTTAAGCCACGTTAAGTGTTTTTTTATAATGGTTTTCTATGGTAGGAAAACGTTTAACGTGTAATTATACGCGTTGTGTTCATATTCTGGGCTCATCTGATTTTTTGTACATAGTATACGTTATTAGTATTATGTTTACTGAGTTTAGTCTCTTAATAACAGTACATTAAGCCACGTTAAGCTCCCGGCAGAAGTTGTCCTTGTGTTAATGGTCGTGTAATAACTTCTGTATGCTGGCAATAAACATTTTTGTAAGTGTCTATAATGTAATATGCTAAACTGATTTTATTGCGGGTGCGGGTCGGGTGTCGGTTCTATTTTAAGCGGGTCGGGTCTTTTTTTTTTAGGGTCGAGATTTTATTTAGTGCTGTTGTCGGAAAACGGGTCGGATGCGGGTTTAAGCACTGCGGGTATGGGCGGGTGCGGGTTTTCAAAATCGGACCCGTGCAGGACTCTGGACCACAGTACACGTTTCCACTGTGTGATGGTCCATCCCAGAAGCCTCCGAGCCCAGAGAAGTCGACGGCGCTTCTGGACACTGTTAACATAGGGCTTCCTTTTGTACAGTACAGATTTAACTGGCATTTGTGGATGTAACTACGTATTGTGGTACTTGACAAAGGTTTGCCAAAGTAGTCCTGAGCTCATGTGGTGATATCGCTTCTAGATGAATGACGATTCTTGATGCAGTGCCGCCTGAGGGATCGGAGATCACGGTTGTTCAGCTTAGGCTTGCGCCCTTGTCCTTTACGCACTGAAATTCCTCCAGATTCCTTGAATCTTTTAATTATGTTATGCACTGTTGAATGTGAAATATCCAAATCTCTTCCTATCTTTCTTTGAGGAACATTGTTTTTAAACATTTCAATAATTTTCTCACGTATTTGTTGGCAAACTGGCGATCCTCGGCCCATCTTTGCTCCTAAATGATTAGACCTTTCTTGGATGCTGCTTTTGTACCAAATCATAATTACAATCACCTGTTGACATCACCTGTTTCAAATCACATCATTATTTAACCATTTTACCTCATTACTAGCCCCAAATTACTCCTGTCCCAACTTTTTTTGAAATGTCTTGCAGGTCTGAATGACAGGAAAGGATGCATATTTACAAATGACATGAAGTTGACCAGACCAAACATGAAATATTTTGTGTTCATATTGTCTGCAATGAAATACAAGTCAAAGTAAATTTAGAAATCACTTCTTTATTTTTTTTTTGCGTTTTCCATACTGTCCCAACTTTTTCTGATTTGGGGTTGTACATATACATATATATTTAAATATTAATGTATTAGGTGAGTATTTGTTGTACTGCCTTTGTTTATATTAAATAAATATATATTTGATTAATATAATACAATACAGTTATTTGTTACTATCATATGATAATCTAATGAGCCAATGAGGAAAACAGGAATTACAAAATGTAAAAAAATATAGTGATCCTATATATATTTACACCGACCAGGCATAACATTATGACCAGCTGAAGTGAATAACACTGATGATCTCTTCATCACCTGTTAGTGGGCGGGATATATTAGGCAGCAAGTGAACATTTCATCCTCAGAGTTGATGTGTTAGAAGCAGGAAAAATGGGCAAGCGTAAGGATTTGAGCGAGTTTGGGCCAGATTGTGACGGGTCAGAGCATCTCCAAAACTGCAGCTCTTGTGGGGTGTTCCCGGTCTGCAGTGGTCAGTCTCTATCAAAAGTGCTCCAAGGAAGGAAGCCAGAAACCATCTTGGTGCCAGATACACCACAGCACACCTTCAGGGCTCTAGTGGAGTCCATGCCTGGACGGGTCAGCAAAAGGGGGACCAACACAATATTAGGACGGTGGTGCAAACATACATACCTACTGTATATAGAGATGAATTCACCCTTAAACATCACATTAAATCTGTGAGCACTTGATTTCCATGATCAGTCACGTTGATATTCGCCAGTATGAAGGAAAAGCCCTCACTGAAGTCATGCCGTTTCTTAAAGACTCCAAAGGTACTTCTGCTCTTCATGAATATTTGAATATGTGGCTCATACATAATGCAAACCGGGAGCCGCTCCGCAAGCACTGAGCCTCTGAAGTGTTCATGTCTTCACACACATTCTGCTCACAGACACAAATCACGCGCAGATTAACAGCGGATTACTGCACACATACAGTACAGCCTCAGAGAACAGATCGAAACACCGCCTTTCTTCTGTGAAGCACAAAGCAGGAAAGAAAGCTAATACAGCTATTACCAACCAAACACACTCATCTAACGCTCAGCCTTTTCATTATCAGAAGAGCACAAACTCTCATGGCTCTCTCACTGCCGTAAACGTGAAGAGGTCAAAATAAACCTGTCAACCTTCCCTTGACCTCTGACCCCCAAACGCAAAACGCCTCTGTGTCTCAAATGATGGACTACATGACCTCTGACCTCCGTATTGACCTCCGCCTATATGGCAGCTGTTAAGCAGAGCATTTAATCAGAAAAGATCCTTCTGAAAGAAATGGCACCTAATTATTATTTAAGCCTTAAATCATTAAAAATATATTTAATTATGCTGAAAAATAGCTTAAATAAAATATTGGATAAAAAAACGTCCTGAATGTTCCTGAACTTACTGAAACAAGTTTAAGTTAAAGTCAAAAATTATAAAAAAAAAAAAAAAATGAGACTAAGCTATAAAAATAAATATTTAAAACAACACAAACTAATAAAAATAAAAGTAAAAACTAAAACTAAAATAAGAGCTGAAAATATAAAATAAATGCTAATTCAAAATATTAATGAATACTATAATATAAATTATGCTAAAATATCATAATTTGCAATTTTTTAAATATTTTTTTATTTTAGAAATGTAAGAAAATTTAAAGAAAATTTAAATTGAGACAGAGTTGAATATTTTCCTCTAGTTATATTTTAAAACAAAAAAATCTGAAGCATTTCATTTTTTAATAACAAAATTCCTTGATATTTAAAATGTTTTTTTGAGTCAAATAATCTTGTGATTATATATATATATATATATATATATATATATATATATATATATATATATATATATATATATATATGTAACCGTTACTTTTGAACGTTTTAAAAATGTAACAGTTACTTTTGCATGTTCTCTGAACGTTAAATGTTCTAAAAAATGTTAGTTACTTTTGAACATTTAAAAAATGTTGCAGTTACTTTTGAACGTTTTAAAAATGTTACAGTTACTTTTGAATGTTCTCTAAATGTTACATGTTCTAAAAAATGTTACAGTTACTTTTGAATGTTTTAAAAATGTTACAGTTACTTTTGAACATTTTAAAAATGTAACCGTTAATTTTGAACGTTTTAAAAATGTAACAGTTACTTTTGAATGTTTTAAAAATGTTACAGTTACTTTTGAACATTTTAAAAATGTTACAGTTACTTTTGAACGTTTTCTGAATGTTCTAAAAATGTGACAAATGTTTACCTAAAACATTTCAAAAGAAAAAAAAAAAAAACCTTCCGTTTGTGTTTTTAGGTTTTGAGAACATTAGATAACTCTGACAGAACATTCTATTCCCGTAACTGATGAATGTTTGTTAATAACTTTGAAAGAACCTTGCCAGAACGTCAGCTGGGCAAATGTGTTCAAACGCACTTCTTTAATGATGTGTTTGTGGAGCTGGTCACTGTGTTCTTTCATAAGAGCAGCTCCACAGAAGAAATACAGTCATACACTATGTGTTCGGATCACCATGAAGGTGAGAAAACGGTCATTTTCTGGGTGTAATATCTCTTTAAAGTCTGGATTTGCTCACCGATTTCACAGCTCTCTCCTGCGTATCCCTGCGGACAGAAGCAGCGGAAAGCCTCTCCGTGAGGAAGACACGTTCCTCCGTGCAGACAACTGCATCTGTCATCCGCTGCAAAACACAGAACACACATCAGCATCTGTCTGCCGGCCCCATGAGTGTGTAGAGTGTGTCAGCGAGGTCAATGAGTCCAGCTTCACAAACATCATTCATCTGACATTAAAGCACGGGCAGGAACTGGATTTGTAATGAGCAATAACAACAGCGATGCTCAGCACTAAACAGCGGTTTAGCATCTAAATACAGTATTTGTTTACGGTGTGTGAAATTAATCAAAATCAAACCCAATCGGGATCTGGATTAGTGTATCAAATAGCAAAGATTTGTGCTGCATGAACAAATGAGAAGCTTTAGATTTAAAATGAAGAAATTAAGAGAGCCATAAATATTAATATTATATTTTTACAGTTGCACTATAAAATTGTATTATATTATTGTTTTTAAATACTCTAATTATGAAAAAATAAAAAAAAATAAAAAAAAATAATATATATATATATATATATATATATATATATATATATATATATATATATATATATATATATATATATATATATATTAATAGTAATATATATATATATATATATATATATATATATATATATATATATATATATATATAGTAATATTTGTTATTTTATTTAATATTCTTTAGTAATAATAATAATTATTATTATTATTTAAAAATATGTATAATATTATATTTATATTAAAAATAAAATTATTATATGTAATATTATATTATTGTTCTTAAATACTCTAATTAATTATTAATATTTTTTGTAAATATTATATAATAGAAATATCTGTTATTTTATTATACATTATTATAAAAATGCTACTACTACTAGTACTAATAAGTTATTATTATTAAAATCAATATAATTAACTTATTTATAATAATATATAATTATTATAAAATAAATTATAACAAAATTATACTACTGATAATAATAATGAGAATCTATAACAAAAATCTACATAATTATATAAAAATCATTATTATGAAAATAAGTTATTATAAAAAATCAAAGATTCAATGAGCTGTTCGTAAACGACTGCCCCATTCTTGAACGAATCAGCCGTTTGAACGAATCGACTCAACGAATCACTCAAAAAGGCTTAAGACGGCCACCTGCACCACCTACTGGCGGTTTAGTTTCGCGTTTAAACATTCTTTCCATATACACAACATTCAATACACATATGGGGTAGGCGTGAGGGGACCGCTACATATGGAACCCAGCCTACACACACGTTTCACAAGCATACGGGTGCAGGCCTGGCGTCAGACGGCCGCAACGTCTGGCACCGCAGGGGTGACGGAGGAGCTCGACAGGGTTAGCCGTTTCCGGGGAACACAACTGGAGAAAATAGACGCACGTATCCGGCCCAGAGGGCGGGAGTTGCGTTGCAAGCCGACACTTAGAACGGGCACTTAGCGCTACTGGCCACTGGGGGCGAGGATGCGGGAAGATACCGGCTCTACACGGAGGCTATCGAATCTAGCGAACGTGTTAGGTGTCGCCCAGCCCGCAGCTCTACATATATCTGTCAGCGAGGCGCCTTGAGCCAGCGCCCAGGAAGAAGCAACACTCCTTGTTGAGTGTGCTCGCAACCCGAACGGGCAAGGCACGTCTTGGGACTGGTAAGCCAAGACGATAGCATCCACTATCCAGTGGGCTAATCTCTGCTTGGAGACAGCCTTTCCCTTCTGCTGGCCTCCGTAACAGACGAAGAGTTGCTCTGAGGTCCGAAAGCTTTGAGTCCGGTCGATGTAAGCGCGAAGAGCGCGGACGGGACATAGCAAAGCCTGGGCTGGGTCTGCCTCCTCCGAAGGCAGCGCTTGCAGGTTCACTACCTGGTCCCGGAAGGGAGTGGTAGGAACCTTGGGCACGTATCCAGGCCGGGGTCTCAGGACAACGTGAGAGTTGGCCGGCCCGAATTCTAGGCACGATTCGTTGACCGAAAGTGCATTTAGGTCCCCTACCCTCTTGATGGAGGTCAATGCCGTCAGAAGCACTGTCTTCATTGACAGGATTTTAAGCTCCACAGACTGCAAAGGCTCAAAGGGAGGGCTCTGAAGTGCTGCGAGCACTATAGCCAAGTCCCAAGAGGGTAACTAGTTTGGACGAGGATGATTTAGCCTCCTCGCACCTCTGAGGAACCTGACGATTAGGTCGTGCTTTCCCAAGGACTTACCTTCGACTGCGTCGTGATACGCCGCTATTGCTGCGACGTACACTTTGAGGGTGGAGGGAGACAGCCTTCGCTCCACCCCATCTTGCAGGAAAGAAAGCACGACACTAACCGAACACCTTCGGGGGTCTTCCCGGTGGGAAGAGCACCATTCAACGAACAGGTTCCACTTCAAAGCGTAGAGGCGCCTCGTAGAGGGGGCTCTAGCAGAAGAGATGGTGTCCACCACTGCCTGTGGTAGACCACCTAGAACCTCCGCGTCCCGTCCAGGGACCAGACATGGAGTTTCCAGAGGTCTGGACGCGGGTGCCATAGAGTGCCCCGTCCCTGAGAAAGAAGGTCCCTCCTCAGGGGGATCGGCCAAGGAGGGGCTGTCGCGAGGAGAGTTAGTTCTGGGAACCAGGTCCGGTTGGGCCAGTAGGGCGCAACTAACAAGACCTGCTCCTCGTCCTCCCTGACCTTGCACAGGGTCTGTGCAAGAAGGCTCACTGGGGGAAACGCATATTTGCGCAGGTCCCGGGGCCAGCTGTGCCCCAGTGCATCCGTGCCGAGGGTGCCCCCGTTCAGGGAATAGTACCACTGGCAATGGGTCGAGTCCGGAGAGGCAAACAGGTCTACCTGTGCGGCTCCGAAGAGGTCCCATATCAGCTGGACCGCCTGGGGATGGAGTCGCCACTCCCCCGGAGGTGTCGACTGGCGAGAGAGCTCGTCGGCTGTCTGGTTCAGCGCACCTGGGAAGTGAATGGCACGAAGCGACCTCAGATGCTTCTGACTCCAAAGGAGGAGGTGGCGGGCGAGTTGGAACATGCAACGGGAGCGTAGATCACCCTGACGGTTGATGTACGCAACGGCCGCAGTGCTGTCCGTACGGACCAGTACATGCTTGCCACGTAGCGGCCCCTTGAGGCGGCGCAGTGCCAAGTGTACCGCTAACAACTCAAGGCAATTGATTTGCCAATGCAATTGAGGTCCTGTCCACAGACCTGAAATTGCATGCCCGTTGTACGTGGCTCCCCAGCCCGTGGAGGAGGCATCCGTGAAGAGCACAGCATGCCTGGACACTTGTTCTAAGGGCACCCTGGCCCGGAGAAACGAAGCGTCGGACCATGGGCTAAAAGTTTGGCGGCAGTAAGGAGTCACTGGGACCCGGTACTGGCCGCTCTGCCACGCCCACCTCGGGACTCGGCCATGGAGCCAGTGTCGAAGCGGTCTCATATGAAGCAATCCGAGCGCCGTTACCGCGGCTGCAGATGCCATATGCCCCAGGAGCCTCTGAAAAAATTTCAGTGGGACCGCTGTCCTGCTCTTGAACGAATTCAAGCAGTTCAACACCGACCGGACCCGCTCTTCCGTGAGGCGCGCAGTCTGGCTGACCGAATCCAGCTCCATACCGAGACAAGAGATCCTCTGTGTGGGACAGAGTTTTCTCTTCTCTCGGTTGACCCGAAGGCCCAACAGGCTGAGGTGACTGAGCACCATGTCCCTGTGTTCGCACAACTGCTCCCGAGACTAGGCGAGTATGAGCCAGTCGTCGAGATAGTTGAGGATACGAACGCCGCATTCTCTGAGCGGAACAATGGCTGCCTCTGCGACTTTCGTGAAGACGCGAGGCGACAGGGAAAGCCCGAAGGGCAGGACTTTGTACTGATATGCCTTCCCCTCGAACGCAAAACGTAGGAACGGTCTGTGTCGAGGAAGGATAGACATGAAAGTACGCATCCTTCAGGTCGATCGCTGCGAACCAATCTTGGGGACGGATGCATTCGAAGATGCGTTTCTGCGTTAGCATCCGGAACGGGAGCTTGTGCAGGGCCCGATTCAGGATACGCAGGTCCAAGATTGGCCGTAACCCACCCCCTTTCTTGGGTACAACGAAGTAGGGGCTGTAGAACCCCGCCTTCATATCGGCTGGAGGAACCGGCTCGACCGCGTCCTTCGCCAGTAGGACATCGATCTCTGACCGCAAGACCTGAGCATCGCTGCTTCGCACGGAGGTGAAGAGGATGCCCTTGTACTTGTGAGGCCGGTGAGCGAACTGAATCGCGTAGCCGAGTCTGATGGTACGGATGAGCCAGCGAGACGGCCTGGGGGCCGAAGCCCAGAGACCGCACAAGCGGGACCAACGGCACCACAGACGTACCCGGGGTGGGGCAGCGAGGCAGAATAGACAGACCCGACTCGGGAGGCCCGGAGGCGGCCCGGAGTGTTGTCTGAGTATTCCAGGGTGGGGCAGAGTGTGGGTGAGAAGGCCCGGGGGCGTTCTCGGTGCCCACACTGCTGCCCCCTGGCGAAGGGAGGGGAGGAAAGAAGTGACAAGGCCCGGGGGCGTCGCACACTGCCAACCTGGCCCTCTTGGGGCCCAGGGAGAGAGGAAACTGCTCTGAAAATGTGGGTTCACATTGGGTTCACTCCGGAGAGCCAGCGGCAGAGTATTTACACCAGTCAGGGCCCCCGGTCCTCCTCCGGGGGGGGTGAGGGAGGGGTGCGGACACCAACTCCCTCGGAGCAGCTCCTGTTCTCCCTGGGCTGCCCATCTCAGGGCCGCTTGCCCTTACGCTTGCTTGTAGACTACCTCCCTTACGTCCGGCATCCTGCTTCCCAGATGGAGGCTGCTGCCTGGGTTTCGCAGGGGCGGAGGCGGACGCAGGGGGGGCGCCCTCGGCGACAAGCAGGCAGAGGTGCTGCGAATTAGGATTATTATTTTTTTTTTTAAACCACCTCTGTCTGCTTCTAGGCCATCGAGAACTGCTGGGCAAAGTACACGACGGCGTCGCCGAAGAGGCCAGCCTGACAGACAGGGGCGTTAAGGAACCGAACTTAGTCGGACTCACGCATATCTGCCACCACTAGTGTGGACATCGCCTGACCCAGGGAGCGTGCAGTGACTTCCGTCGCCTAGAGAGCGAGGTCCACCACCGCACGCAGTTCCTGCATAACCCCTGGGTCGGGACTACCCTCGTACATGCAGGACAGAGGGTAGTGAGAGAGGAAAAATTTATACAGATTTCGGCCCTTTTGGTGTTCCATATTTTGACACCAAATAGTTCCATACTGCTAATTTTTCCAATGCCCATCCGGGAAAAAAGGCACGGGGGTAGGCAAGGCGATTTAAGCGTTGCACTACGCCTCAGCCACCCGGGAAAGCATGGCTGTCAACTCTGAATCTGATTCAGCAAGAGCACACACCATTATAGTGGGAAACTCAGCATCATCATTTCCAGTGCATAACAGCCCTCTCTCCGATGCAGCAATTGACATCTGTCCTCTGCCAGAGCCACAAATGAAACATTAGGTCTCCTTGTTTTAAAAGGACTAGCAATCCCATCTGTAAGCTACCAGCAGGCATGTGAAACAGTGAACGTGGCCGTCAAACTCGACGGCACACGGTGCCCTGAACGCTCAAGCCCTATGAAAAGGCAAGACGAACACCGCACCGACGTGGTCATGTTCTCATGAGAGAACATGAACCACCCACGAACAAAGTCTTGGCATGCTCATGATGCGATAGAGGAGTGGGGGCCTGAAGAGATGTACCCGGCGGGGATGCCCCACTGTAATCCTCAGGTCCACCAAAGCTTATTAGCTAAAGTAGTCCTTTTCTGATGCACCAGAAAAGAAACTAGATCAGGGAATAAGGAAAGGGACTCAACCCCATTTGAGGTTTCATAGTCTGGACCGCGAATCTAGAGAGTGCCGAGTGACGCGCTGGGTTGCCGTGGCAACCCCCGCTGTCAGCCGGCGCTCGACGGCACACGGCGCGCTGAACGCTCAAGCCCTTACGAGAAAGGTGAGACGAACAACGCGCCGACGTAACCATGCTCTCCTGAGAGAGCATGGATCACCCACAAAAGCAATCACACATGTTTATATGTGAGAGAGATCGTGGCCGTCAAATGAGGACAGGAAACAACCTCATCCAGAAACACACGGTTTGAATGACATCTTGAAAAAGACGCAGGGTCAAACCGTGTTGCTCTTTTAGAAAAGGAAAACCGCTCTTTCAGTGCTGAAGCACTCAGGGAGATGACCGCGGCTCACGCAGTTCAGATAGTGCAAGCCTGCGTGAGCACTCAGAAATGGAAACGCCCAGCCAACCAACAAAACCAGCTCTTTATCTCCTCTGAAGCGGCCACCCGCTGAAAAGCGCCGTCACACCCGCACTGGAACAGCAATCCTTCTCACGAGACTCGAATAACACTCTTCGTAGACACAGCAATGACGCTGTTCGGCTCCGAAAAAAAAGGCAATGATCAAGCATTCCACTTCCTTACAGTTCCGACGTACGTCGAACGTGACCAACTGAAAGGGAACCCTAAATAACAACTTATATAGTGATGACGATTTCAAAACACGGAATCATGAAGCTTCGAAGCGTTATGAATCAGTGAGTCGATTCAGCGATTTGAATCGCCAAATTTCAGCAGTTTGGAGGTTTGACACACGATCCGAATCATGATTCGACTCACTGATTCATAACGCTTCGAAGCTTCATGAGGCCGTGTTTTGAAATCGTCATCACTATATAAGTCGTTATTTAGGGTTTTTTTGCGCACAAAAACTATTCTCGTCACTCCATAAAGTTATTGTAGAACCACTGTAGTGAGATGGACTTTGTAACGACATCTTTAGTGCCTTTTAAGGGTCTTGAGAGTGAACCGTGCATTGAGCCAATGGAGGCCTTTCAGAGCATCAGATTTACACTAAAATATCTTCATTTGTGTCTGAAGATGAACGGAGGTCTGACGGGTGTCGAACGACATGAGGGTCAGTCATTAATGACAGAATTTTCATTTTTGGGTGAACTAACCCTTTAAGAGTTGATCAAAATTGTTAGATGCATTAATAACGGTCATCCCACTTTTTGAGAATAGACGTGAAAATGCACTATTCATACTTATTATTGCTGAAGTGCAAGTATGAAACAATGAAAGTCTGAAAAAGTTATGGAAGCTTAAATTGACTCTAAATCAAATCTACAGTACTAAAAAAAAATTTCCCCAAAATTATTTTACTCTGAAATCAAAGCCAACTGTCTAACCAAGTTGTGTTCCAAATTTGAAGTTGATATCACAAAAATTAAAGTTCCCATGAGATTTTGTTTAGGCGCAGTACCAGAAATATCCACCAGATGTCACACACTTTCCATTGAATTTATTTTGATTTGACATTTCTGTCCTAATATCTCTTCTATCACCAAATATGGAACCTTGATGCTGCGTTCACACCAAACAATAGAGCGTCAAAACCGCGTCTAGTTGGACGCTTGAACATTTTGAATCCATCCATTCCGTATAAATCGAGCGTTTGAAGCGAAATAGACGTGTGTTCAAGGCGCTCCAGGAGAAATATGTCATAAAACACCACTCTGCCTCTTTTCATTTTCATTAAAAATATATATTAAACATTAATAGCCACACAAATGTGGTCCAGGCAACTTGTACATTATCTTCACTGCATGTATATTTAAATATCCTAAAAAAATTAAGTTATGGAACTTCTCTTTGCCCTCAGTCAAAACGATTTGACAGACAGGTCAAGATTAGAAAAGGTTTTGACTATAAAGTAG
>JARQWZ010002533.1:80000-150000 GCA_033150135.1 Gobio occitaniae
ATTGCGTATTAATAAATGTTCACCTTTTGATTATTATTGTTGCCATTATTAATTATGTTCAACCTATTTTGGGTTCATTTTAAACCAGCCGTATAGACATTTTTAAACAATAGTTGAGTAAAATACAATTGCCCAAACATTTAACCCAACCACTGGGTTTGTCCATGTTCAACCCAACCTGGGTTGTTTTAACCCAGCATTCTGCACATGCAACCTGGAAAGAAATGACTTTTATGACAACATTCATGTCATGATTTTATTGGTGATTTGAAATACGTTATTGAAATTTGAGTCTAGCAAGAAGTTTCTGTATTTTTCCACGTTCAAAAGATGACTGACAGCACGAATAGCCAATCAAATCGCTGCACTGAGAAAGCATTGTTGCTCTTTGCTAGATCATCTCTCAAGCTTTTTTTGTCAAATTGCTTTGACTTATGGTAAACAGGTGTTGCTATGGCACATGTATTTCAGATAGTAATCCCATCTAGTTTTGTTCGTTCCACTCCCGAAATCAGCCAGTAATCTGGGAAAAAGCAAGCCTTGGATCAGACTTGTCGTTCTTATGAGATTAACCTCAAAACTCCTGTGAGTCACTCTTGTTTTCTTCATTAAAAAGACAGTTTGGACAGTTTTCATTAACACTATGTGCAATTTAGGCGATTATATGGGAAATTTGAGGAAGATATTTAGTTTATTTTTTTCCTATTTACAGTTAGAGTGAACTCTGTATACTAAATGCAGTTATACAGATGAATTAACCCAATATGCTGTTAAAATACTTACATATTTGTATCAGGGCTGTCAAACAATTAATTGTGATTAATCGCTTACAAAATAAAAGTTTGTGTTTACATAACATACAGTGAGGAAAATAAGTATTTGAACACCCTGCTATTTTGCAAGTTTTCCCACTTAGAAATCATGGAGGGCCTGAAATTGTTATCGTAGGTGCATGTCCACTGTGAGAGACATAATCTAAAAAAAAACGTCAAACGTTTCCTGTAGTTTTTCAGCAGGTTTGCACTGCAGGAGGGATTTTGGCCCACTCCTCCACACAGATCTTCTCTAGATCAGTCAGGTTTCTGGCCTGTCGCTGAGAAACACGGAGTTTGAGCTCCTCCAAAGATTCTCTATTGGGTTTAGGTCTGGAGACTGGCTAGGCCACGGCAGAACCTTGATATGCTTCTTACAGAGCCACTCCTTGGTTCTCCTGGCTGTGCTTCGGGTCATTGACCCAGCCTCGACCCATCTTCAATGCTCTAACTGAGGGAAGGAAGTTGTTCCCTAAAATCTCGCAATACATGGCCCCGGTCATCCTCTCCTTAATACAGTGCAGTCGCCCTGTCCCATGTGCAGAAAAACACCCCCACAGCATGATGCTGCCACCCCCATGCTTCACAGTAGGGATGGTGTTCTTGGGATGGTACTCATCATTCTTCTTCCTCCAAACACGTTTAGTGGAATTATGACCAAAAAGTTCTCATCTCATCTCAAGGTCTCATCTGACCACATAACTTTCTCCCATAACTCCTCTGGATCATCCAATTGGTCATTGGCAAACTTAAGACGGGCCTGGACATGTGCTGGTTTAAGCTGGGGAACCTTCCGTGCCATGCATGATTTCAAACCATGACGTCTTAGTGTATTACCAACAGTAACCTTGGAAACGGTGGTCCCAGCTCTTTTCAGGTCATTGACCAGCTCCTCCCGTGTAGTTCTGGGCTGATTTCTCACCTTTCTTAGGATCATTGAGACCCCACGAGGTGAGATCTTGCATGGAGCTCCAGTCCGAGGGAGATTGACAGTCATGTTTAGCTTCTTCCATTTTCTAATGATTGCTCCAACAGTGGACTTTTTTTCACCAAGCTGCTTGGCAATTTCACCGTAGCCCTTTCCAGCCTTGTGGAGGTGTACAATTTTGTCTCTAGTGTCTTTGGACAGCTCTTTGGTCTTGGCCATGTTAGTAGTTGGATTCTTACTGATTGTATGGGGTGGACAGGTGTCTTTATGCAGCTAACAACCTCAAACAGGTGCATCTAATTTAGGATAATAAATGGAGTGGAGGTGGACATTTTAAAGGCAGACTAACAGGTCTTTGAGGGTCAGAATTCTAGCTGATAGACAGGTGTTCAAATACTTATTTTCAGCTGTATCATACAAATAAATAGTACAAAAATCATACATTGTGATTTCTGGATTTTTTTTTAGATTATGTCTCTCACAGTGGACATGCACCTACGAGGACAATTTCAGACCCCTCAATGATTTCTAAGTGGGAGAACTTGCAAAATAGCAGGGTGTTCAAATACTTATTTTCCTCACTGTATGTGTGTGTATTGTGTATAATAATTATAATGATGTATATTTTAATACACACACATATTTTGTGCACTAATTTGTATATGCATATTTTGCAATAAACCTCAAATATATTATTTCTGTGCAACAACTTTAAATGAATAGTTTTCTACTTCTCCATTGTTTTAAATTTGATTAATTCACAATGATTCATGGAATTGTATGTCTTTCTCTCACTAAAGCCGTTAAGATCACAGATTTTCAAAAACCTTTTTGCTTCAAATCAAGTTTGTATGCAGGGGTTGCTCCTCGTAGTCGGTTGGTTTGACCGGAGGGGTTACATTTGGTGCCGTGACCCAGATGAGAGTGAGGTTTAGTTGGGTGAGTGTAACGGCTGTAGGCCAATAAGAGCTGTGCATGTAAACCTCACTCCCCTGGCCTCAAGAGGCACGCTAGCAAATGATCTGAGTGGCTATGATCTTTAGCGTCCTGGTTAACACACCCGCCTCCCACGTAGTGACTCCGGTTTGAATCTCATTCGAATCAGGTTGAGTAGGACCGGTTACATTTGGTGCCGTGACCCGGATGGGAGTGAGGTTTAGGGGAGTGAGTGTAACAGACATAGGCCACTAAGAGGTGGGCTCAAGAGGTGCCTATTACGCCACAGACCTCAGTTCGAATCCCGCTCAGAGCGGGTCGAATAGGACTAGAGGGGTTACATTTGGTGCCGTGACCCGGATGGGAGTGAGGTTTAGGGGAGTGAGTGTAACAGACATAGGCCAGTAAGAGGTGGGCTCAAGAGGTGCCTATTACGCCACAGACCTCAGTTCGAATCCCGCTCAGAGCGGGTCGAATAGCACCGGAGGGGTTACATTGGTGCCGTGACCCAGATGGAAGTGAGGTTTAGGGGAATGAGTGTAATGGCCGTAGGCCAATAAGAGCTGTGCATGTAAACCTTACTCCCCTGGCCTCAAGAGGCACGCTAGCAAATTATCTGAGTGGCTATGATCTTTAGCGTCCTGGTTAACACACCCGCCTCCCACGTAGTGACTCCGGTTCGAATCTCATTCGAATCAGGTTGAGTAGGACCGGTTACATTTGGTGCCGTGACCCGGATGGGAGTGAGGTTTAGGGGAGTGAGTGTAACAGACATAGGCCAGTAAGAGGTGGGCTCAAGAGGTGCCTATCACGACACAGACCTCAGTTCGAATCCCGCTCAGAGCGGGTCGAATAGCACCGGAGGGGTTACATTGGTGCCGTGACCCGGATGGGAGTGAAGTTTTGTTGGGTGAGTGTAACGGTCGTAGGCCAATAAGAGCTGTGCATGTAAACCTTACTCCCCTGGCCTCAAGAGGCACGCTAGCAAATAATCTGAGCGGCTATGGTCTTTAGCGTCCTTGTTAGCACACCCGCCTCCCACGTAGTGACTCCGGTTCGATTCTCATTCGAATCAGGTTGAGTAGGACCGGTTACATTTGGTGCCGTGACCCGGATGGGAGTGAGGTTTAGGGGAGTGAGTGTAACAGACATAGGCCAGTAAGAGGTGGGCTCAAGAGGTGCCTATTACGCCACAGACCTCAGTTCGAATCCCGCTCAGAGCGGGTCGAATAGCACCGGAGGGGTTACATTGGTGCCGTGACCCAGATGGAAGTGAGGTTTAGGGGAATGAGTGTAATGGCCGTAGGCCAATAAGAGCTGTGCATGTAAACCTTACTCCCCTGGCCTCAAGAGGCACGCTAGCAAATTATCTGAGTGGCTATGATCTTTAGCGTCCTGGTTAACACACCCGCCTCCCACGTAGTGACTCCGGTTCGAATCTCATTCGAATCAGGTTGAGTAGGACCGGTTACATTTGGTGCCGTGACCCGGATGGGAGTGAGGTTTAGGGGAGTGAGTGTAACAGACATAGGCCAGTAAGAGGTGGGCTCAAGAGGTGCCTATCACGACACAGACCTCAGTTCGAATCCCGCTCAGAGCGGGTCGAATAGCACCGGAGGGTTTACATTGGTGCCGTGACCCGGATGGGAGTGAAGTTTTGTTGGGTGAGTGTAACGGTCGTAGGCCAATAAGAGCTGTGCATGTAAACCTTACTCCCCTGGCCTCAAGAGGCACGCTAGCAAATGATCTGAGCGGCTATGGTCTTTAGCGTCCTTGTTAGCACACCCGCCTCCCACGTAGTGACTCCGGTTCGATTCTCATTCGAATCAGGTTGAGTAGGACCGGTTACATTTGGTGCCATGACCCGGATGGGAGTGAGGTTTAGGGGAGTGAGTGTAACAGACATAGGCCAGTAAGAGGTGGGCTCAAGAGGTGCCTATTACGCCACAGACCTCAGTTCGAATCCCGCTCAGAGCGGGTCGAATAGGACTAGAGGGGTTACATTGGTGCCGTGACCCAGATGGAAGTGAGGTTTAGGGGAATGAGTGTAATGGCCGTAGGCCAATAAGAGCTGTGCATGTAAACCTCACTCCCCTGGCCTCAAGAGGCACGCTAGCAAATGATCTGAGTGGCTATGATCTTTAGCGTCCTGGTTAACACACCCGCCTCCCACGTAGTGACTCCGGTTCGAATCTCATTCGAATCAGGTTGAGTAGGACCGGTTACATTTGGTGCCGTGACCCGGATGGGAGTGAGGTTTAGGGGAGTGAGTGTAACAGACATAGGCCAGTAAGAGGTGGGTTCAAGAGGTGCCTATCACAACACAGACCTCAGTTCGAATCCCGCTCAGGGCGGGTCGAATAGCACCGGAGGGGTTACATTGGTGCCGTGACCCAGATGGGAGTGAAGTTTTGTTGGGTGAGTGTAACGGTCGTAGGCCAATAAGAGCTGTGCATGTAAACCTTACTCCCCTGGCCTCAAGAGGCACGCTATCAAATGATCTGAGTGGCTATGGTCTTTAGCGTCCTGGTTAACACACCCGCCTCCCACGCCAGAGACTCCAGTTCGAATCTCATTCGAATCAGGTTGAGTAGGACCGGTTACATTTGGTGCCGTGACCCGGATGGGAGTGAGGTTTAGGGGAGTGAGTGTAACAGACATAGGCCAGTAAGAGGTGGGCTCAAGAGGTGCCTATCACGCCACAGACCTCGGTTTGAATCCCGCTCAGAGCGGGTCGAATAGCACCAGAGGAGTTACATTGGTGCCGTGACCCGGATGGGAGTGAAGTGTTGATGGGTGAGTGTAACGGCAGTAGGCCTATAAGAGCTGTGCATGTAAGCCCCTGGCCTCAAGAGGCGTGCTAGCGATTGATCCGACCGGCTGAGGCCTTTAGAATCCCATTCAGAGCGGATCGAGATGGATCGGTTACACAATTAAACAACAGAAGCAAAACTAAACATTTAGTATCTGACAGTGTTTCACAATAGAAATGTTAAAAGATCGACATAAATAATCAGGGATGCAAACTAAACTTTTGTCTAATTTCACTACTTTGAACTGAAAATATATATTTACGTGATTCCTGTAATCCGTACAGTAAATGTCCCAGAACCCCCAATAGCAACCTCAATTATGGGACCTCTGCATTAATAAAACCCTGTTTACGGCCCTGCTTGAAAACATAAAAATCTTACCTTGTTCTCCAATGGAGTGGTTGTTCCTGGCGGCCTCTGTGCTGCTCAGATCCGGCTTTACGCTGCTAGTCACCGTCGTTCCAAAGCTTGTCTGAGACTCGTCTGCCGATGTGGAGATGGTCGAATCACTGTTTTCAGTACTGTAAGACACACCAGAGGATGTCGCTGTGCTCTGGATGATGGTTGTCGTCATCTCAGTGGTGCTTGGGTTGAGTCGCTTGGGTTTGTTCCTGCGTCTGTACTGGATTTCTCCACGAGCCTCGTGGCCGTGTGCGGTGGTGGAGAGGGAACGGGTGGTGGCAAGGGAATCAGAGGTGCCAAGGGAACCAGTGGTGCCAAGGGAATCGGTGGTGGCGAGGGAACCAGTGGTGCCAAGGGAATCAGTGGTGGCGAGGGAATCGGTGGTGGCGAGGGAACCAGTGGTGGCGAGGGAACCAGTGGTGGCAAGAGAATCTGTGTTGGCGAGGGAACCCGTGGTGGCGAGGGAACCAGTGATGGCAAGAGAATCGGTGTTGGCGAGGAAACCAGTTGTGGCGAGGGAATCGGTGGTGGTGAGAGAACTGGTGGTGGCGAGAGAATCGGTGCTGGCAAGAGATCCAGTGGTGGCGAGAGAATCGGTGGTGGCAAGAGAACCAGTGGTGGCGAGGGAACCAGTGGTGGCGAGGGAACCAGTGGTGGCGAGGGAACCAGTGGTGGCGAGAGAACCAGTGGCGACGAGGGAACCAGTGGTGGCGAGGGAATCGGTGGTGGCAAGAGAACCAGTGGTGGCGAGGGAACCAGTGGTGGCGAGAGAACCAGTGGTGGCGAGGGAACCAGTGGTGGCGAGAGAACCAGTGGCGACGAGGGAACCAGTGGTGGCGAGGGAATCGGTGGTGGCAAGAGAACCAGTGGTGGCGAGGGAACCAGTGGTGGCGAGAGAACCAGTGGCGACGAGGGAACCAGTGGTGGCGAGAGAATCGGTGTTGGCGAGGGAACCAGTGGTGGCGAGAGAACCAGTGGTGGCGAGGGAACCAGTGCTCAATGTCATCACCATCAGGGGTGTTTGGGAAGACGGGTCCGTGTCTCCCCACGAGCTGCCCTCCATCTCCGGGACTCTGCTCTCTCCGGAGTAGTTATCAGTTGATATGGAGACTTTGGGTTCGGCGGTTTTGGTTTTCTGCTCTGGTATTTCAGTCACCATGACCCAATCTCCTGCGGACACCGGACCGCTCTGTGCAGGTCGGCCCATGTGGTTGTTGCCCATGCCGTTTGGAAGGAGTGACGTCGGTATGTCCGTACTTCTGGATGTGCTAAATTTATCAGTGACGGATGAAGGAGAAGACAGCCATGAGCGACTCCACCACGACATCAACCCTATGAAGACAAACACAGGCTGTGATTACTGTGGTGGTTCATTCAATCAGCAGTGCATCTTCTCGGATTCATCCCTCCAGTCTGTTTTTTTGTCTCCAGAGAGCGGTGAAATGTCTGCCAGACTTTTTCATTACTTATTCACTTGACTCCAGTTTATGTTTACTCGTCTAAGACTTCAGGCTGTTTGCCTTTTGTCTGTTAGTGGTCAAGCGTCGCTACTACTGTTGCTCATTTTTAAGATCAGTTATCTGAATCACACTTTAGCGTGTATCTCCACCCGTTCTAGATATTAATTCCTCAAGTTATATGTTTTAGTTATATGCAGAAATATTTGTACATTCTAATTAGATGAAAATGTTGCTTTGGCAGTTGAAGTTAAAAAATAAATAAAACTGAAATAAAAAATAAAGTAAAAAAAAAACAAAAGCTAATAAAAACCTAAAAAATTAACAAAAATGAATAACAATAAAACAAAAATAATAAAAAACCGAAAGCAAAAACTAATAAAAGAGCAACTAACAAATTTACAAAAAACGAATAAAATAAATAAATAATAAAAAACTGAAAACTAATAAAAGAGCAACTAACGAATTTATAAAAAATAAACAAATTAATAATATTAAAACAAAAAAATTATAAAAAACTGAAAACAGTTTTTACAAAAATTTACCAAAAATTCATAATAAAATTAAAATTATTAAAAAAAATTAAACAAAAACTAATTAAAAGCACCTAACGAATTTAAAAAAAATTAAACAAATTAATAGTAATAAAACAAAAAATAAACTGAAAACAGTTTTTGCTAAAATGTACTAAAAATGTAACAAAAACTCATAATACAATTAAAATAATAAAAAACTGAAAACAAAAAATAATAAAAAAGCACCTAACAAATTTACAAAAAATTAAAGAAAAATTCATAATAAAATGAAAATAATAAAAAACTGAAAACAAAAGCTAATAATATAAGTACCTATAAAATAAAATAAAAAAAGAATAATAAAAAACTAAAAGCATTCAAATTAAAGCTAATTTTAAATATTTATAAATACAATAATAGCATATAAATAATACTGGAATAACACTGATTCTTTATTATAACACAGGAGACGTCTGATCTTCACATTATGCTGCTCACAAAATTAAATCCCAATGTTTTCACTTAATGCACAATATAATATCACAGCAAGAAGAACTAACTGATAGATGATTACACTGTGCTGATACAAAAGCAATGGATATTTTACAACAAATGTGATTTTACTAAAGAAAGAAGCTGTTCCTAAACCTAGTGAGCTGTCTTGCTTCTATACAGGCAATTACAGCAAAACAAACTTAACACAAGCACTTGGCCAGCGCATCCTGCATTCAGTTATGAATTGAGTGCCGGCACATTTTGCAATGCAATGATGTGTGAAATCAATCATTGCTAGAAGCTAATAACCCAAGCACGCCTGAAGGCCAAGCGCTCGCGGCTGCATTTGCGTACTTGTTTCTGGCCTAAAGCAGCGTCCTAATGGATGAGCGCTCTGAAATGCTCCACATAATCAACTAAAATAATAAAATATTAGGTTTAGATCTGTTTGGTCAGTGACAAAGTCAGACAATTGCATTTGCACTGCAAAAAAATAAATCTGTTCCCATTAAAAATATATATAAACATACTAAAATATACACTCTGCTGGGTTAATGCTGGGTTAAAAACAGCCAAAGTTGGGTTGAAAATTTACAAACCCAGCAATTGGGTTGTTTTGACCCAGCAATTGGGTTGTTTTAAGCAAACATTTAACCCAACCGCTGGGTTAAAACAACGCAATTTGTCCATTTTCAACCCAACTTGTTTTTTTTTTTAACCCAGCATTTTTAGAGTGTACACTCTCAAGTTGGGTTGAAAATGGACTAACCCAGCAATTGGGTAGTTTTAACCCAGCGATAGGGTTGTTTTAAGCAAACATTTAACCCAACCGCCGGGTTAAAACGACCCATTCACTGGGTTAAAACATCCCAATTGCTGGGTTTGTCTATTTTCAACGCAACTTGGGTTGTTTTTAACCCAGTATATTTTAGAGTTTATGTTTGCCTTATAGGCAAAATTGCATACATTTGACTTGTTTAAAACAATTAAAAATACTATTTGGCCAGTGGAAAAGAATGAAAATATTTTGATATATTTAATCAAAAACAAGACAAAGAATGAATTTTTAGCAATGTAATGTGACGGCACAATCGGCATTTATAACCTCTAAAAAATGCTGGGTTAAAAACAACCCAAGTTGGGTTGAATATGGACAAACCCAGCAATTGGGTTGCTTTAACCCAGCGATTGGGTTATTTTAAGCAAACATTTAACCCAACTGCTGGGTTTAAACAACCCAATTGCTGAGTTTGTCCATATTCAACCCAACTAGGGTTGTTTTTAACCCAGCATTTTTAAGAGTGTATTCTGCATCTCATATTTTCCTAATGTCCGGATAGGAATATGAATATGCAAATGATATGCAGATGAAATCATACATAGTAAAACGAGGTGTTGTAGCTCCATATATGGTTATTTCGGCCTGGAGATTCATGTGCGCACAATTTTCCGCTGACTGGATTTTAAAAAGGGAATTTTGCGCAGGTGCATACACACACTTCTGTGATGAAATCCACGGAAAGTTTTATACACAAGGCTCTTGTATGTTTGGTATATCAGCAGAATAAACCACACAAGGCATTCAAGCGTACAGTAAGAGTGCGTAAGTGAACAGTGTGGTAGCAGTTTTCCAGTCTCAGGCTTTCAACCCTCAATTATGAAGCTTCCACTGGGGCTGAGCCGAAATTCTGCCTTCCTGGAAAATGGACTTTAATAATGTAGGCGACGGGCCTAAGTTTCCATTTGACGTTAAACATTAATGCTGTCAGGTTCAGTTTGGGCCAGACGAGGTATCTGTATTAATGAAGACAGAAAGGAGACTAACTGAAGTATGATCCTGAAACTTTAACATTTGGGCCTCCTCGATTTGGGATGGATGGAGACTGGGGCTCATTTTCAGCCGAAAAGAAGATATAAGCATTAGCATTTCCATCAAAATAATGGGAAATGAAAATACAGGGCTCCAGACTAACTTTTCTCACTAGGAGCACAGTGGCCCCCAACTGAATATTTTAGGGGCACAACCAGAAAATTTAGGGGTGCACACCGTAAATCAACATGCTAACCAAATCTACTAATTTCCACTGTATTACTAATAAATACTGTGATAATGCAGGGCTCCAGACTAACATTCGAGAGCAGTGGCACCAGTGAAGGAAAATTTATCATAAGGTTAATTTAATCATAAAATGACTATTGTTTTGCATTGTTTTGGTAATAAGTGCAGTTACTAATAATAGTACATGGTTGTTTATTGGAAATTTAACAGTGAAGTGCTGAGCTCGAATTGTAATGCAGAAAAAAATGAACTTTTATCAACAACAGTAATGTGCAAAAACCTAATTGTAAATATTCCACTCTTATTAAATGTACTATTGTTCTTCTATACCACAAGGAACACTCTTTACTTGTTTTCTGTGTAATCCAGTCACAATTTGAAGAAAAGTTTTAGTTTTTCATGTGACTTTCTACTTTTTTTCCATGTATTAAGGAGTGAAAATGTCTAATAAGTCAAATAAGTGCTCCTATGCCACCACCTACTGGTTACACTGCAAAAAATGCTTTTCTTACTTAGTATTTTTGTCTTGTTTTCAGTCCAAATATCTAAAAAATCTTACATTAAGAAGCATTTACTAGACAAGCGAAAGTTTTTGTCTTATTTTGGGGGAAAATAACTCAAAATTAATATAAGCAAAATAATCTGCCAATGGGGTAAGCAACATAATCTTAATTCAAACAGAAAACAAGATTATTTTGCTTACCCCATTGGCAGATTATTTTGCTTATTTTAAGCAAAAACTCCCTTAATTTTGAGTCATTTTCCCCCAAAACAAGACAAAAACTTTCGCTTGTCTAGTAAATGCTTCTTAATGTAAGATTTTTTTGATATTTGGACTGAAAACAAGACAAAAATACTAAGTAAGAAAAGCATTTTTTGCAGTGTATAGTGTTTTGTTTAGTTTTTTGGTCATAAAGTGGCCAGCACCTTTACACTTTTAGTTTTACAAATCATCACACTAAAAATAATATTAAAATTGGATAATATTTAGAGCTTTGAAGTGCTGGAAAAAGTGTGAAACAAGTGCTTGAATTTCACTCTCAAAAGGTTGTACGAACCCTGAGATGAATAATGTACAACAACAACAACAACAAAATGGGGTGTTACTACATTAAATCCATGGTGAATGTTTATGATTTGTGGACTGGATACTGAATACTGTGGTGAATTAAAGCACTTTCTCACTGGATCTGCCAGCGCTGTTTAGTAACGGTGTGGCGTGATCGAGATCGGCCCGTGTATGAGCTCGCGCTGCGATGTGTATTATTGCTCCGAGCTGATAAACGGTCCGCGCAGCTCAGCTTAAATGAGTAGCGCGCTTCCATTCCACTTTCGTTTCATTTGCCGTCCGATGTTTCTCATATGTAACAGAAATGGCAGCTCTTATCAGTTGGGCACCAGTGCGACCTCCAACCAAATTCAGTCACACCAGCAGGAAAAAAGGTCACAAAATGCCACCATTTAGTCGCAGTCTGGAGCCCTGAAATATCACCTTCCGTTTGCTCACGGTAATTAAATATGACGGTGTTGTTATCACAGATAAATCCAAAATGGTTGATCAATTTAACAGACATTTTGTTAATGCTGGTTGCGCTTAGGACAATAATCCCGGTACTTGTTCTTCAGTCTACTCGGCATCTGTTAGGCATTCACCTGCCTTAGGTCCACCCTCCCTCTGGGGCATTGGGGAATTGCTTAAAGGGTTATTTCACCCAAAAATGAAAATTCTGTCATTAATTACTTACCCTCATGTCGTTCGACACCCGTCAGACCTCCGTTCATCTTCAGACACAAATGAAGATATTTTAGTGTAAATCTGATGGCTCTGAAAGGCCTCCATTGGCACAATGCAGTTTACACTCTCAAGACCCTTAAAAGGCACTAAAGACGTCGTTACAAAGTCCATCTCACTACAGTGGTTCTACAATAACTTTATGAATCGGTGACAATAGTTTTTGTGCGCAAAAAAAAACTAAATACCGACTTATATAGTGATGACGATTTCAAAACAATGCATCATGAAGCTTCGAAGCGTTATGAATCAGTGAGTCGAATCATGATTCGGATCGCGTGTCAAACCGCCAAACTGCTGAAATTTAGCGATTCAAACCGCTGAATCGACTCACTGATTCATAACGCTTCGAAGCTTCATGAGGCCGTGAATTGAAATCCTCATCACTATATAAGTCGTTATTTAGGTTTTTTTTGCGCACAAAAACTATTGTCGCCGATTCATAAAGTTATTGTAGAGCCACTGTAGTGAGATGGACTTTGTAACGACGTCTTTAGTACCTTTTAAGGGTCTTGAGAGTGTAAAGTGCATTGTGCCAATGGAGGCCTTTCAGAGCATCAGATTTACACTAAAATATCTTCATTTGTGTTCTGAAGATGAACGGAGGTCTGACGGGTGTCCAACGACATGAGGGTAAGTCATTAATGACAGAATTTTCATTTTTGGGTGAACTAACCCTTTAACCTGGATGTTCATAAATCTGCTGGATTGGATGAATTAGATCCATTATTTTTTAAAGAAATCAGCTTATATTATTGCAGCGCCCATCACTTGCCCTTAAGGTTCTCAACGACATCATATGTGCCATTGACAACAAATGAATATTGTGTAGCTGCATTTGTTGATCTGGCAAAGGCCTTTGACTCTCCGTGGAACATGACATACTGACGGATAGGCTAAGAGGTATTGGACTCTCTGAGAGCTGTCTGGCTTGGTTCAAGAGTTACTGCTCTGGTCGTTCACAATCAGTAAGGGTGGAGGGGTTTTGGTCAGATCCCTATTTAAAGAGGTCCCCCAAGGAAGTATACTGGGCCCTATACTTTTAACATTTATGTTAATGATATTGTTTTTGCTGCAGGTGATTCTCACGTACATTCATTTCTACATTGACCACTGCACTGTCCTTATTGCAGGCCAGTTAAAGAAAACACTTGTTCATCTGTCAATCATCACTGTGTCGCATTGCATTATATGCTTTAAAAATACGTTTTAAAAACGAAGCATTTAAATGGCATTTTAATAAGACATCCATAAATCATTTGTTTGTTATAAAATGCTCTTAACATGCTGATAAGTAATGCTAAATCTAAACAAAAATCATTATTATTTAAATGCGCAACATTTTTAACTTAGTTGAATAGTTGGAGTCTATATATATATATACATACAGTGAGGAAAATAAGTATTTGAACACCCTGCTATTTTGCAAGTTCTCCCACTTAGAAATCATGGAGGGGTCTGAAATTGTCATCGTAGGTGCATGTCCACTGTGAGAGACATAATCTAAAAAAAAAAATCCAGAAATCACAATGTATGATTTTTTAACTATTTATTTGTATGATACAGCTGCAAATAAGTATTTGAACACCTGTCTATCAGCTAGAATTCTGACCCTCAAAGACCTGTTAGTCTGCCTTTAAAATGTCCACCTCCACTCCATTTATTATCCTAAATTAGATGCACCTGTTTGAGGTCGTTAGCTGCATAAAGACACCTGTCCACCCCATACAATCAGTAAGAATCCAACTACTAACATGGCCAAGACCAAAGAGCTGTCCAAAGACACTAGAGACAAAATTGTACACCTCCACAAGGCTGGAAAGGGCTACGGGGAAATTGCCAAGCAGCTTGGTGAAAAAAGGTCCACTGTTGGAGCAATCATTAGAAAATGGAAGAAGCTAAACATGACTGTCAATCTCCCTCGGACTGGAGCTCCATGCAAGATCTCACCTCGTGGGGTCTCAATGATCCTAAGAAAGGTGAGAAATCAGCTCAGAACTACAAGGGAGGAGCTGGTCAATGACCTGAAAAGAGCTGGGACCACCGTTTCCAAGGTTACTGTTGGTAATACACTAAGACGTCATGGTTTGAAATCATGCATGGCACGGAAGGTTCCCCAGCTTAAACCAGCACATGTCCAGGCCCGTCTTAAGTTTGCCAATGACCAATTGGATGATCCAGAGGAGTCAGGGGAGAAAGTCATGTGGTCAGATGAGACCAAAATATAACTTTTTGGTCATAATTCCACTAAACATGTTTGGAGGAAGAAGAATGATGAGTACCATCCCAAGAACACCATCCCTACTGTGAAGCATGGGGGTGGCAGCATCATGCTGTGGGGGTGTTTTTCTGCACATGGGACAGGGCGACTGCACTGTATTAAGGAGAGGATGACCGGGGCCATGTATTGCGAGATTTTGGGGAACAACTTCCTTCCCTCAGTTAGAGCATTGAAGATGGGTCGAGGCTGGGTCAATGACCCGAAGCACAGCCAGGAGAACCAAGGAGTGGCTCTGTAAGAAGCATATCAAGGTTCTGCCGTGGCCTAGCCAGTCTCCAGACATAAACCCAATAGAGAATCTTTGGAGGAGCTCAAACTCCGTGTTTCTCAGCGACAGGCCAGAAACCTGACTGATCTAGAGAAGATCTGTGTGGAGGAGTGGGCCAAAATCCCTCCTGCAGTGAAAACCTGCTGAAAAACTACAGGAAACGTTTGACCTCTGTAACTGCAAACAAAGGCCACTGTACCAAATATTAACATTGATTTTCTCAGGTGTTCAAATACTTATTTTGCAGCTGTGTCATACAAATAAATAGTTAAAAAATCATACATTGTGATTTCTGGATTTTTTTTTTAGATTATGTCTCTCACAGTGGACATGAACCTATGATGACAATTTCAGACCCTCCATGATTTCTAAGTGGGAAAACTTGCAAAATAGCAGGGTGTTCAAATACTTATTTTCCTCACTGTATATATATTAAATAACCGTACATTCTCAAGCGTTCTCAGTTTCTACAGTGTACAACAGAATCAATCTAATTTTCCTCTCAGCGTGTCTCCACTACTGTTCTTAAAATAACCGCCTCATTTCAACTCTTTTATTATACGCAGTGCAGAGCTTTAGCACTTCTTTATTGTTAGAAACAGAAAAAATGTCCTACACTGCCTACCCCATTGGCAGATATTTGTTCTTGTTTTAGGCGTAAACTCAATTTAGATTTTTTTTTACTTCATATATTAAGTCATTTAAAAAAAAAAAAAACAGGTTAGTCTCATTGAGATTTTTCAGGAGAGACCTGGCCAAGATCACACAATCACAAAACAACACAAAAAAGGCAAAGACAACTCAAGTACATTTCAATGATATAAAAGTGCCATTAATTAAAACATTTGCACATGTGGATGGACTCATCTATAGATTTAACATAACCTTTAAACCCATTCAAGGAAATAAGACTATGTAGTAGGGCTGGACGATTACCCGAAAACTAATCGAAACCGAAATTCAGAACCTCTAACCCACGTTATTTTCCCATGTGGGTTATTTGGGTTTTCACGTGACTCCGCCCCGTCAGTCACATCAAGAGCAGTTTGCAGACACACGGGAAGATGCAGGAGCGGTTATCTGTGTTTATAGATGCCCAGATCGCTTTCACTTGCGTCCTCATGAAGTTTGTCAATTAAATGAGTTTTAAGGCCTGCCAGTTTGAACATTGAAGCGATTTAAGTCCATCAGATGTGTGTTATGTTGAACTAATGCCTGATATATTGTGACACACGAACACTCAGACAGAAGCTCGCTCATCACGTGAAGATCGCGCGCAGAGAGCAGCGCAGAAACTCATTTTCAATGCTGCCCTGTGATTTATCACTAAAGTAGTTTAGAAACGCAACCGTATAGCATAGATTTGAATACCTTTGAAGTAATTACAAACCACAGATTCATAATGAATAGAGACGGTGTGAGTAATTCACACACAATCACTCTCTCATTAATGCATTCAAATAAATGTAATGTAGGCCTATGTGCTGATGTATCTGATGTACAATAAGTAAAAATCTGCCCCATAGACAATAACTGCTGTTTCCTTCAAGTATTTTAAAATCACAAAGAAATGCACTTTTTCATTAGAACAAAATATCCCACCTTTAATATTTACAGTACAAACCTTATCAGTGAACTATGAGGGAAAAAAAAGGAAAGCCAAAAAAAGAGCAAAATAATCGTTCATTAATCGTAATCGAGGTAAAATGTTCAATTAATCGAGATTTTTATTTTTGAGCAAATGGTTACAGCCATACTCTGTAGTTTAAGTGTTTTCGGTGGGTCATTCCAAGTTGAAGGTGCAACAAACATGAAGCCTTTTTGCACAACTCGGTCCAGGCTTGAGGTACATTCAATGAAATCATTTTCTGGGATGCTAAACCATAAGGACTAGTATGGGAGCCTGCCTATGATACCCTTATATATAAAGTTATAAAGGTGAATAAGCCGGCGATTTGACAAGGAGGGCAAATTCACTGTGGAGTAAAGTGTACAGTGTTCCTGTCTCTATGAAGCCCCGCCTTCTGAAAAGCACACTGTGCTCTGATTGGTCGGCTGGATCAGTGTGTTGTGATTGGTCAAGCGCTTCCAGCGTGTTTGGGAAATGCCCCGCCCCTTACCATAACCACCAGTTTCAACACACTCCTAACTAACTCAACCAGGCCCCGCCCCCTTTATTCTGGAATATTGTGACGTGTTTGTTCCCGGAAGAAAACTCAACACTACAAATGGAGGGTGTTCAAAAACAGTTGCTGCGTCCCAATTCGCATACTATCCGTACTAAATAGTATTCGAACATAGAATTAGTATGTCCCGAATCGTAGTATGTTGAAAAGAGTATTCCAATGATTCCCGGATGGTCTAATATTTCCGGTCAGAATCCGAAGTGCAGATCGATGCGCACTCTAACGGCTGATATTACCCACAACCCATTGCGAGATGGACGAGGATTCAATTAGAACTACAAACGCGGATAAAAAGTGTTAGAAAACTACAAACATGACGGTTAAGTAGAGAGGGTTAGATAATGAGGTTTGAGTGAGCAATTATCAGTATTTAACCTGACGAAAAGATATTTATTCAATATTTTCCTCCTTATATTTCACCTGTAGCCGCATTGAGAACTTTTGTAATGATACGTTTGGCCATTAACTTTTAAATGCATCATTATATTTAAACTGCAAACACTTGAGGAGAGTCTCTGCATTAAAGACCCACAAATGGCAGATCTGTATTCTCTCCGATACGGTAAGAAATCAAACTGAATGTGGAGGATTTGAACTGTGACGATGATTGACAGGGCAGTTTAACCCTCTGGGGTTCTTCGGGTCAAAAATGACCCGAAGCGTTTTATAAACAAATGTTAAAAATCGTAGCTTCATCGGAATGGTCCGAAACTTGGTACTTGGTATATGAACACCCAAAAAAATTGGGAACAGGATTTGAAAAGTCTAAGTGGTCGTAAAAAAAATAGTCACACTCAGGACCTTCGGGTCAAAAATGACCCCCATAGGAAATGAATGGGAAATTTGCAAAAATATGAAAATACAGAGTTTTTTGTGCATACAATCTACAAATCAGCCAGGATGCAGAAAAAAAGGACTCAACAGTGAAGGGGTGAACCTCTAAAACATCAAGAGTGCAAAACAGACAAAAAACCACACACACACACACAATTAGCTTTTGGAATGGCACACGTTCATTTGTGTGTGCGTGTGTTTTTGTATGTATAAGTGTGTGTGTGTGTGTGTGTAAGTTTTTTTTTGTCTGTTTTGCACTCTTGATGTTTTAGAGATTCACCCCTTCACTGTTGAGTCCTTTTTTTCTGCATCCTGGCTGATTTGTAGATTGTATGCACAAAAAAACAAATTTCCCATTCATTTCCTATGGGGGTCATTTTTGACCCGAAGGTCCTGAGTGTGACCCATAAATGAGGAACCCCAGAGGGTTAAACGTGACGGGACGCACGTAACTAAGCAACAGAGTCCGTTAAAGATGACAAAGTAGTGTTTGTCCCAAAGCTTGGATACTCTTCTGCTACACACTCAAAAGTATGTACTTTTTCTTCACAAAAAGACTACATACTTTTAGGTCGTAGTATAAGTAGGCGAATTGGGATGCAGCAAGTGACTTTGGAGAGATGCTCATCATTACACACTAAAGAAAGAGGAACATTGATGAAAGTTTTTGGTAGTTACCTGAGGCGGGAGTTGCAGTGGTTTGCATGTCCCTCACGGGTGTCTCTGTTGCCGCCACACTCTTGGTTGTCGCCTCCGCCTCACTTCCTGTCAAGTAGCGCCAGGGTTTCCATAACGAGCTGACGATGTTGGTGAGGGAACTCTTGCCCTTTCCTTGAGGAGCTGTCGGACTGACAGACTGACCGGAAAGACCTTCATCCTCATCCTCTTCCTCTGCGGCCGACCCACCAGGACTCAGATCTGACCCCGGAGCGGGGACCACCTGTTCACTGTCCGGGAACGAGTCCAACTGTCCACTCCAGTCCAGAGACGTGTCTCCAGCGCGGAGACGGACTGTCAGATACTCGGCTGACAGCTCGGGGGCTTGGGCGGCCATGTGCGGCTCTCTGTCCAAATCCACCTGTCCGGTCCAGTTAGAGGGCTGAAGGTCAGGAAGGTCAGACTGGCCGGCAGCCTGTGCGTCTGGAATACAGTCGACATTCAACTTAACATGAAAAACAACACTGTTTACTTCCAAAATATGACATTTCCTAGTGAAACAGGATATTCAACAAGAATAGTTCAGATTTGACTTGCTCTTTCAATGACAGCAAGTATGAGAAATAACTCATTTGAACAACATACACACATAGTCCGGGGTCAGTAAGATTTAAGTAAGAAGTAAGGCTGCATTTATTTGACGAAAAATACAGTAAAATCAGTAATATTGTGAAATATTATTATAATTTAAAATAAGTGTGTTCTACACTCACCTAAAGGATTATTAGGAACACACACTAATACTGTGTTTGACCCCCTTTCGCCTTCAGAACTGCCTTAATTCTACGTGGCATTGATTCAACAAGGTGCTGAAAGCATTCTTTAGAAATGTTGGCCCATATTGATAGGAGAGCATCTTGCAGTTGATGGAGATTTGTGGGATGCACATCCAGGGCACGAAGCTCCCGTTCCACCACATCCCAAAGATGCTCTATTGGGTTGAGATCTGGGGACTGTGGGGGCCATTTTAGTTCAGTGAACTCATTGTCATGTTCAAGAAACCAATTTGAAATGATTGGAGCTTTGTGACGGTGCATTATCCTGCTGGAAGTAGCCATCAGAGGATGGGGACATGGTGGTCATAAAGGGATGGACATGGTCAGAAACAATGCTCAGGTAGGCCGTGGCATTTAAACCATGCCCAATTGGCACTAAGGGGCCTAAAGTGTGCCAAGAAAACATCCCCCACACCATTACACCACCACCACCAGCCTGCACAGTGGAAACAAGGCATGATGGATCCATGTTCTCATTCTGTTTACGCCAAATTCTGACTCTACCATCTGAATGTCTCAACAGAAATCCAGACTCATCAGACCAGGCAACATTTTTCCAGTCTTCAACTGTCCAATTTTGGTGAGCTTGTGCAAATTGTCGCCTCTTTTTCCTATTTGTAGTGGAGATGAGTGGTACCCGGTGGGGTCTTCTGCTGTTGTAGCCCATCCGCCTCAAGGTTGTGTGTGTTGTGGCTTCACAAATGCTTTGCTGGATACCTCGGTTGTAATGAATGGTTATTTCAGTCAAAGTTGCTCTTCTATCAGCTTGAATCAGTCGGCCCATTCTCCTCTGACCTCTAGCATCAACAAGGCATTTTCAAGGCACCAACAACCATGCCACGCTCAAAATTGCTTAAATCACCTTTCTTTCCCATTCTGACATTCAGTGTGGAGTTCAGGAGATTGTCTTGACCAGGACCACACCCCTAAATGCATTGAAGCAACAGGCAGTTGCTTTTTTCACGCACAACCATTTCTAGGGTTTACTAATGGTGTGAAAAGGGAAAATCATCCAGTATGCGGCAGTCCTGTGGGAGAAAATGCCTTGTTGATGCTAGAGGTCAGAGGAGAATGGGCGACTGATTCAAGCTGATAGAAGAGCAACTTTGACTGAAATAACCACTCGTTACAACCGAGGTATCCAGCAAAGCATTTGTGAAGCCACAACACACACAACCTTGAGGCGGATGGGCTACAACAGCAGAAGACCCCACCGGGTACCACTCATCTCCACTACAAATAGGAAAAAGAGGCGACAATTTGCACAAGCTCACCAAAATTGGACAGTTGAAGACTGGAAAAATGTTGCCTGGTCTGATGAGTCTGGATTTCTGTTGGCACACTTTAGGCCCCTTAGTGCCAATTGGGCATGGTTTAAATGCCACGGCCTACCTGAGCATTGTTTCTGACCATGTCCATCCCTTTATGAGCACCATGTCCCCATCCTCTGATGGCTACTTCCAGCAGGATAATGCACCGTCACAAAGCTCCAATCATTTCAAATTGGTTTCTTGAACATGACAATGAGTTCACTGGACTAAAATGGCCCCCACAGTCCCCAGATCTCAACCCAATAGAGCATCTTTGGGATGTGGTGGAACGGGAGCTTCGTGCCCTGGATGTGCATCCCACAAATCTCCATCAACTGCAAGATGCTCTCCTATCAATATGGGCCAACATTTCTAAAGAATGCTTTCAGCACCTTGTTGAATCAATGCCACGTAGAATTAAGGCAGTTCTGAAGGCGAAAGGGGGTCAAACACAGTATTAGTGTGTGTTCCTAATAATCCTTTAGGTGAGTGTATATACTGTAACTCTAGTACTTTAGATGGAAAATATGACTGAATTTCTTATAATTCTCAAACCATTCTAACTTTTAAAAGTGTGTAACTTCACCGTGGTGATATATTTAAACGAGCAGAATTTAATTATCAATCAAAACATCACAAAAGTGTTCCCAAGGTCATTTAAAACTCTCATCCTGTTCTAAAGAGAAGCTGAAGATTGGACCTGAAAGACAAGATTATGACTTTTTCATGCAGAAACCTTGACTAATATTAAAAGTGGACATGTGAGAATAAGGTAAAACATGCAAACAGGTTATTGTGATGGATTCTGGACAGGTCATCCACTGGCTAATGCTGTAAATGAACTGTACCGCTGGTGGAGGACTGAGATTGGGCAGCGTCTTCTGAGCTGTCGTCTCTGGTCATGTACCTCCAGGGTCTCAGTAAGGACTTCACGATGCCCGTCAGAGCCTTCTGCGGTGTCTTCGCTGTTGACAGATTTAATTCAATCACTGCAGTTTCTCTCTCTAAACACATGACTCAAGTGCTAGAGCACATGCAAGAGACATCAAGGTCACGGTTCCATTACCAGGCAAACCTTGACTGCACTGTAAATCTCTTTGGATGGAAGTCTTGTCAGATAAATCAAGCATTCTGTGTTAGTTCAGGCAGGCCGCGTAGTCAAGCTCCGCAATCAGCTGACATCAGCTCAAACCCCGCCCATATCAGCCGCCCAGATCCGACTCCGATGCACTCAATTGGTAACTCCCATACAGTGCGCCTTATTTAAAGGATTAGTTCACTTTTAAATAAACTTTTGCTGATCATTTACTCGCCCCCATGTCATCCAAGATGTCCATGTCTTTCTTTCTGCAGTTGAAAAGAAATGAAGGTTTTTGATGAAAACATTCCAGGATTGTTCTCCATATAATGGACTTCAATGGGCTCCAAACGGTTCAAGGTCCAAATGACAGTTTCAGTGCAGCTTCAAAGGGCTTTAAACGACACCAGATGATGAATAAGGGTCTGATCTAGCCAAACCATCAGCTTCTGTGAGAAACCCAGCAGTATTTATGCTATTAGTTTACCTCTTATCAGACGAACGTGATCATCTCTGAGCTCAGCCATAACTTCCGCTAAGTGAGGTCAAAATACGAGCGTGGTTATAGATGTATCAATCATAGATGCCTCATTCTACTGATCCGTGCAGGCGCTAATGAGGCATCTATGTATACATCTATGACCACACTCGTATTTTGACCTCACTTAGCGGAAGTTATGGCTGAGCTCAGAGATGATCACGTTCGTCTGATAAGAGGTAAAATAATAGCATAAATACTGCTCGGTTTCTCGCAGAAACTGGTCGTTTCCCTAATCTCTTCCCTAATCGTCCCTCCCTAACATTTTCGTCTCGTTTTTATTTGTTGACAAAAATGACAGTTGATTTTCGTCATAGTTTTTGTCATCCAACACTAGTTTTTATTTAGTTATCGTCTCGTTTTCGTCAGTGAAAAAAGGTTTTGGACGAAAATTATGACGAAAATTACTCGTCAACGAAATTAACACTGGAAGACACTGTACAGTGTAATAATTTCGTCTGCATCCATTGCATATTGCGCCGTTTTACTTCCTTTTCCGGGTCAGAAGGTCTTGGGCTGTGTCGCTGTGATTTACGCTTCTCTCCCAGTTTAAGGAAATTTGAGGTTGTCCCCAGTACATGTTCCCTGTCTTTAGCTTATGATAATGATGGGGAATTAAGAACAGAGCCATATCGCCAAATGTAACTTTTGCAAAATATGCAAATAAAAAGTTGACTAAAAGTGTGTCTATGGTGTTTTTGACTTAAGTGGTCCTGACTGAAATAAATCTATATTCAGAAATATATACCATCTAATATTTAAAGAAATGTATTATGCAGTTTGTATACTGTGCAAATGTACTTAATGCATATAATATCAAACTACATTAAAAATGGTCTCAAAAAGCAATGCGTTTGACTCGACTTTCCATTTCCATTTCCAAAAAAAAAAAGTGTGACTTTTAACCCACAAAATTGATTTAAAAATGCACAATATATTTATTTCCAAGATGACATCTGTACAGCACTTGCTGAATATTATTATACTATTATTTTAATTATATATATTTTTAATAAATATTACATATTTAATTATTTATTTCATATATAGTATATTATTTAGTATATTTATTTATTTATTAATTAAACAATTAATTCAATAAATATTTTTAAATAATATTAATACATAATATACAATTAATATAATAATTATATATTATAATATAATATTAATAATATTAATAACAACAATAAATTGGTTAAAAAATATGATTATTGTTATATATTAAATTATTATTTATGTAATACATTGTATACTTAATAGTATATTATTTTGGATATTTATTTATTTAGTAAATAAATAAATAAACATTTAAAAACAACATTACTTCATAATATACAATTACTATAATAATTATATTAGAATAATATAAATAATTATATTAAAATTGAATTATAATTATAATACTATTAATAACAATAATATATTATTTATTAATAATATTCAATTATTTATTTCATACATAGTATCCTTTATACTTTAGTATATTTATTTATTTAGTAAATACATAAAATATAATTATAATAATATTAATAACAGTAATAAGTTGGTTAAAAATTTTAAACTTGCTGAATAATATTAGTACTATTATTTTATTATTTTAATGATATGTTATGTATTAATATCACATAATAAATTATTAATGAGAGCTGAACGGCACTTGCTGAATAATATTATTACTATTATTTTATTTATATATTATGTATTAATATATTATATTACAATGTTTATTTATTTAATACAGTATACTTAATAGTATATATAGTACATTATATATTATGTAAATAAATATTTAAAACAATATTTATACATAATATACAATTAATATAATAAATATATTACTACTAATATATATATATATATATATATATATATATATATATATATATATATATATATATATATATATATATATATATATATATATATATATATATATATATATATATTAGGGCTGTCAAAAGATTAATCGCATCCAAAATAAAAGTTTGTGTTTACATAATATATGTGTGTGTACTCTGTCAATTATTATTTATATATAAATACACACACAAGCATGTATATTTTTATTTTTATAAAACATTTATATTTATATATATTATAGATTATATAAATGTATATACAGTATATACATGCAAATATTTCTTAAATATATACATGAATGTGTGTGTATTTATATATAAATAATAATTAACAGAGTACACACACATATATTATGTAAACACAAACTTTTATTTTGGATGCAATTAATCGCGAGTAATCGTTTGACAGCCCTAATATATATATATATAAATAAATTGGTTTTTAAAATAAAAATATTTCAAAGATGAAAGCTGAATGGCATTTGCTGAATTAAAAATGCATCATTGAAGTAGTTAAAAATATAATGCCGTAGAGTGATATTTTAGCCGTGATCAGATCTCTAGCTGCTGCTGTAAAGCATGACGTACCTCGATAGCAGAAAGCATCAAAGCGTGCGGATCCGTTGCTCAGTTGTGTTGCTGGAACGGTTGGGACGCCGGCTTCTCCGCCGGGACACTGTGAGCGCAGCACACGAACTGAAGACCTCACGCTCCCATCAGACAGCCAGCCCGGCTCGCAGTGCTCCAGGCCAGACCTCCAGGCCAGGTAGAGCTGACCCACGGTCGCCAGCCGGCCGCCCAAAGACTCACACTGAGCAGAGGCTTCCACGCGAGTCAGCTTATCCGGGACGGAGGCGGGGAACACTTCACCTGGAGAACGAAGGGATGAGACCGGACGACAGATGGCTCGTGGGTTCGGCTGAATTAATGTCACAACACTAGTATATAATAACGGTTACAGCCTCATGTTCAGCACGTCAAACAACACCTGATCTTAAAGGTCCCATGGCATGGCATTTTTCTATTATTTTATAATGTTTCCTGAGGTGTACTTATATTGTTAGTATGATTTTTACATTAAAAAATGTCATAATTTAGAAATAAAAGGCATTTTTTTCTATACTGTTATTACCCCTCTGGCTGAATGCCCTGTTTCAAGAGGCGTGTCTGCTGTGAGACTTCAGTGAAAACGCCCACTTTTGTGATTGGCTGACATCTTTGCATTTGAAATGAGTGTTAGTTTATGTTGCAGAGGAAGGGGAGGTAACCTTTCCTGGTATGACGTCATAACAGGAAAATTCCAGATCAGCTAATCTGAGCTCTCATTTTCTCAAAGGCAGAGAAAGACAGCCAGAACTCGCTTTACACCCATCAACATTTCTAGCCACTTGGGGACCATATTCAGGCTAGGGGAACTCATATTAATGTTAAAAAACCTCATAAAATGAAAATTTCATGTCATGGGACCTTTAACATTACTCACACATATATGACTGTTATAATAAATGCACTTTATTTAAAAGAAGGTGTAAATGATGCACAGCTCACTTCTGTGGTGTTACTGTAATAGTTCATAACATAGACATCAGGATAAAATTACAGCTTATTATTAAAAAAATTAAAACAGATTTAAGAAACATTAGGGTCATCAGGTTACAGCTGATTTTTCTCTAAATAAATAAATGCAATTACTATAATTATTATTTTAATGATATATTATGCATTCATACTACATATTAAATGATCTATTCAGTACATATTCAAAAACATATTTAATATAATAAAAATATATAACCAATAAATAAAATACAATTATTATTATATTTTAATGACATATTATGCAACATTATATATTAAATTATTTATTAAGTACATACTATATTAGGTAGTATATTAATTTAGTAAATATGTCATATTAATAATATACAATTAATAGACGTAAATAAATAATTTAATATTATATATACAATTATTTATTTAATACATAGTATACTTAATAGTATACCATGTAGTAAATTATTCATTTAGTAAATAAATAAATACATATTTATATATATTATTCATAAATAAAATACTATTAATATAAAACATGTATTAATAATAATAATAATAATAATATTTAGTATTATTATTATTGTGCATTACTAATATTAATATTACTGATATTAATAATATCACCTAATATGATAAATAAATATTTAATATATACAATTAATACATAAAATAAAATGTATTATAATAAAATAAATAAAATAATACTATTATTATTATATTTTAATAACATGTTATGCATTATTATATATTAAATTGTTTATGTAGTACATACTATATTATCTAGTAAATTAAATTATTTAGTAAATAAATATTTAATAATATAATATTAATAAATAATATACAATTAATCCACCTAAATAAATAATTACATTTTATATATGCAATTGTTTATTTTGTAGATAGTATACTTAATCGTATATTATTTACTTTGTAAATAAATAAATATTTAATATAATATTAATACACAATACACAATTCATATTAAAAGAAATAATTTTTATAATAATAATAATTATTGTTATGTGTTACTATTAATTAGTTAGTTAGTTAGGTAGTATATTGATATATAAAAACTAGGGCTGTCAAAAGATTAATCGCGATTAATCGCATCCAAAATAAAAGTTTGTGTTTAAATAATATATGTGTGTGTACTCTGTTAATTATTATTTATATATAAATACACACACACATATATATATACACACACACATATATATATATACACACACACACATATATATATACACACACATATATACACACACACACACACACACACACACACACACACACATATATATATAAACACACACATATATTTATATATATATTAGGGCTGTCAAAAGATTAATCGCGATTAATCGCATCCAAAATAAAAGTTTGTGTTTACATAATATATGTGTGTCTACTCTGTTAATTATTAATTATATATAAATACAAACATATTCATGTATATATTTAAGAAATATTTGCATGTATATAGTGTATATACATTTATATAATCTATAATATATATAAATATAAATGTTTTATATATAAAAATAATATTTTTTCTTAAATATATACATGCTTGTGTGTGTTTTTATATATAAATAATAATTAACAGAGTACACACACATATATTATGTAAACACAAACTTTTATTTTGGATGCGATTAATCGCGATTAATCTTTTGACAGCCCTAATAAAAACATGTTTTCCGAAATCTCACCTTGCATGTCATTGGCGAAACAGTAAACATCAAATAGTTCTGAAGGGTCCCGTTTCCCATAATTCCTCACCCCACGAGAAAACTCAGTGTGTCCATAGCAACCGAGCTCCGGTGTCTGTACGGGATACCTGCGGAGAGAGACGAGGTGTCAGGGAATCCAGACATCCCTAAATATAGTGTTGTCAATCCTGCAAAAGGAGATTTCCCGGCGCTGACCTGACGCTCTGGTCTTTGAGCCAGCCGGCCGCACAGCTGCTCATGCTGGAGTGAAACGCGGCCCAAAGCTGCTCGACCGAGGCCATCTGAGCCGAGTTCTGCTCACACGCACCAACGGCCTCCGCATACGACAGGGAATATCGGCCCGCAGGAGAGCTGTAGTGAAACACCACACCTGAAAACACACATTAACACACAGTTACTGGACGGACAACGCTTTCTCTGGACAGTCACATGGTAAAGCTCAGGGACAGGGACTGCTATTGGCCAATACTAGTGTTTCTTTTCTTATACTTTTATCTCTTTGAAAAGCAGTCAAAACAGTTCAGATGTTATAACAATGGCTGTGATGAAACGAGTGAAGTCTTTATGAGTGAGTCATTGAATCATTCATTCATTCAAGAGATTTGTTCACAAACGCTGATTCATCCAGTAATGAGTCAATTAATCATTCATTCAAGAGATTTGTTCAAAAACACTGATTCATCCAGTAATGAAACAAGTGAAGATGAGTGAGTAATGAGTGAGTCATTGAATCATTCATTCATTCATTCATTCATTCCTTCATTCATTCATTCATTCATTCATTCATTCAAGAGAATTGTTCACAAACGCTGATTCATCCTGTAATAAAACAAGTGAAGTCTTTATGAGTGAGTCATTGAATCATTCATTCATTCAAGAGATTTGTTCACAAACGCTGATTCATCCAGTAATGAGTCAATTAATCATTAATTCAAGAGATTTGTTCAAAAACACTGATTCATCCAGTAATAGGGTTGCCACCTTTGGTGTGGCAAAATAAGGGACACCCATTCACGAACCCCCCCCCCCCCCCCCCCCCCCCCCCCCCCCCCCCCCCCCAAAAAAAAAAACACGTCATGAAATGATTATTTCTACATTGACAACTTAACAGCTCAATAATAAACCATAAGAAAACATGAGATCAAGTATGTGAACTTGCAACAGAATACATTTTATATTATTTTACATTTGATTATTTTATTTATTTCTAAAGAACTCTTTAGTAGCCTATTTGGTGCACTTTAAAGGGACAGTTCAGCCCAAAATGAAAATTCTGTCATCATTTACTCGCCCTCATGATGTTCCAGACCTGTATGAGTTTCTTTGTTCTGCTTTTTCATTTTTGGGTGAACTGTCCCTTTAAGCAGTCATTCTGAACCAGTAGGCCTAATCACTTTTTTGAATTTCAAAAATGTATTTTTTTTATTAATTTACTTAAATTATGACTATATTATCATGTAATTATTGTCCCATTTTTATATAAAACATGTTTTAAATGTCAAACTTTATATGACAGGATTATTGGTTATGTATGATTAGGTAAATTTTAAATTAATAATTACATTTATTAGGCTATAATCTATTAATTAACCTGTCTAAAAAATAATAATTCTGTCTGCCAAGCTCTGATAATGTATGGAATATTATATTAATATATTATCCATAAAAAAAACTATAGGCTACCTTTAGAAGCACAGATGTGTCTGTCACCGCTGTTGCTTTAAGTCAGTCAGTCTGAGACACTGAAATGCTTCTCATAAAGTGTGCAGTTGGCCTGAGGTTCATCAGGAGTTACTGGACAGACCCATTGATGCCTGTTTGATATTCAGCTCTATATCTGGAGATCCTCTTGCGTTTAAACGGTGGACGCACGCGACGCGAGCTCGACATGTTTTTTAAAAAACGCGCAAGTTTACAGACACACTCTGGCACAGCTCATGTTCTCGAGACTCCGCCGCTATGACAACAAAGCCGCTAAAACGCAATCACGCACAAATGAGCTCCTGTACTACTTATTGTGAAATTGATTTGTTTATATTTGCTATCAGTATTCACCACACTGCAAAATCCTTGTGTGTTTATTAAACTATGTGTGGACCTATGTAAAATACGGAACAAATCGCGTCCCGTATTGGTTTGATACGGAACGCGTCATTTTGCTTGTAAATACGGGACGATTCCGTATTTTACGGGACGGGTGGCAACCCTATCCAGTAATGAAACAGGTGAAGTCTTTATGAGTGAGTCATTGAATCATTCATTCATTCATTCATTCAAGAGATTTGTTCACAAACGCTGATTCATCCAGTAATGAGTCACTGAATCATTCATTCAAGAGATTTGTTCAAATACACTGATTCATCCAGTAATGAGTCAATTAATCATTCATTCAAGAGATTTGTTCACAAACGCTGATTCATCCAGCAATGAGTCATTGAATCATTCATTCAAGAGATTTGATCAGAAACACTGATTCATCCAGTAATGAAACAAGTGAAGTCTTTATGAGTGAGTCATTGAATCATTCACTCAAGAGATTTGTTCAAAAAAACTGATTCATCCAGTAATGAAACAAGTGAAGTCTTTACAAGTGAGTCATTGAATCATTCACTCAAGAGATTTGTTCAAAAAACGCTGATTCATCCAGTAATGAAACAAGTGAAGTCTTTACGAGTGAGTCATTGAATCATTCACTCAAGAGATTTGTTCAAAAACACTGATTCATCCAGTAATGAAACAAGTGAAGTCTTTATGAGTGAGTCATTGAATCATTCATTCAAGAGATTTGTTAAAAAAACGCAGATTCATCCAGTAATGAAACAAGTGAAGTCTTTATGAGTGAGTCATTGAATCATTCATTCAAGAGATTTGTTCAAAAACACTGATTCATCCAGTAATGAAAAAAGTGAAGTCTTTATGAGTGAGTCATTGAATCATTCATTCAAGAGATTTGTTCAAAAACACTGATTCATCCAGTAATGAAACAAGTAAAGTCTTTACGAGTGAGTCATTGAATCATTCATTCAAGAGATTTGTTAAAAAAACGCTGATTCATCCAGTAATGAAACAAGTGAAGTCTTTACGAGTGAGTCATTGAATCATTCACACAAGAGATTTGTTCAAAAACACTGATTCATCCAGTAATGAAACAAGTGAAGTCTTTATGAGTGAGTCATTGAATCATTCATTCAAGAGATTTGTTCAAAAACACAGATTCATCCAGTAATGAAACAAGTGAAGTCTTTATGAGTGAGTCACTGAATCATTCATTCAAGAGATTTGTTCAAAAACACTGATTCATCCAGTAATGAGTCAATTAATCATTCATTCAAGAGATTTGTTCACAAACGCTGATTCATCCAGCAATGAGTCATTGAATCATTCATTCAAGAGATTTGATCAGAAACACTGATTCATCCAGTAATGAAACAAGTGAAGTCTTTATGAGTGAGTCATTGAATAATTCATTCAAGAGATTTGTTAAAAAAACGCTGATTCATCCAGTAATGAAACAAGTGAAGTCTTTACGAGTGAGTCATTGAATCATTCATTCAAGAGATTTGTTAAAAAAACACTGATTCATCCAGTAATGAAACAAGTGAAGTCTTTACGAGTGAGTCATTGAATCATTCATTCAAGAGATTTGTTAAAAAAACACTGATTCATCCAGTAATGAAACAAGTGAAGTCTTTATGAGTGAGTCATTGAATCATTCATTCAAGAGATTTGTTCAAAAACACTGATTCATCCAGTAATGAAACAAGTGAAGTCTTTACGAGTGAGTCATTGAATCATTCATTCAAGAGATTTGTTAAAAAAAAACGCTGATTCATCCAGTAATGAAACAAGTGAAGTCTTTACGAGTGAGTCATTGAATCATTCACTCAAGAGATTTGTTCAAAAACACTGATTCATCCAGTAATGAAACAAGTGAAGTCTTTATGAGTGAGTCATTGAATCATTCATTCAAGAGATTTGTTGAAAAAACGCTGATTTATCCAGTAATGAAACAAGTGAAGTCTTTATGAGTGAGTCATTGAATCCTTCATTCAAGAGATTTGTTCAAAAACACTGATTCATCCAGTAATGAAACAAGTGAAGTCTTTATGAGTGAGTCACTGAATCATTCATTCAAGAGATTTGTTCAAAAACACTGATTCATCCAGTAATGAGTCAATTAATCATTCATTCAAGAGATTTGTTCACAAAAACTGATTCATCCAGCAATGAGTCATTGAATCATTCATTCAAGAGATTTGATCAGAAACACTGATTCATCCAGTAATGAAACAAGTGAAGTCTTTATGAGTGAGTCGTTGAATCATTCATTCAAGAGATTTGTTAAAAAAAAGCTGATTCATCCAGTAATGAAACAAGTGAAGTCTTTATGAGTGAGTCATTGAATCATTCATTCAAGAGATTTGTTCAAAAACACTGATTCATCCAGTAATGAAACAAGTGAAGTCTTTATGAGTGAGTCATTGAATCATTCATTCAAGAGATTTGTTCAGAAACACGGATTCAACCAAAAATGAAACAAGTGAAGTCTTTATGAGTGAGTCATTGAATCATTCAGTCTTTAGTGTCATTATCCAGATCAATTCAGTTGCTGTTAAATCGATAATATTACTGGATATCATTGTCTCTTACAGCATGTACATTATTTATGTAGAACATTTCAGATGATTTATCTGCAGCTGTAAATGTAATTTCCCTCATTCCGCGTCACCTGTTTCCCTCAGCAGAATCCACACTATCCCTCATCCTCAGGTAATCAATCACAGCGCTCTAATGAAAGAGTTACGGCCAATTAACCCGTTAATGAGATCCTCAGATGAAAATAAAGCAGAGCTAAAGTTAGACAGGAAACGAGGGAAAAGCCTCAAACGAGTCTGATATTGATGTAACTAATGCACAGCAGACTCAGGATTGTTCATGAATCTTTATCTGAAAACTGATGTTCTGGTTCAAGTGTGGTCACGTTCGAAAAAACAATATTAAGCTTTCATTTTTCTTTTCATTGAACTGCTAAATGAGGGCCTCACGGATTATTACTGTAATGCTTTTCTGTACATCTGATTAGAAACAATTTCCATTGTGAAAAGTGCTTTATAAATCAAATATTATAAAATTATACTATTTCAAAAATATTGTAAAAGCATTTTTAAAAACATCAAAATATTATACATTTATAAAATTAGTATTTTTTATGTTTATAACGCATTTTATAACTTATTTATATAACTCATTTTTTTATAACTTAGAATGTTTGAAAAACGTATTTTATAACTAATTTTATATAAATAAAATAAAAAACAAATAATTATAGATTCTGTTCATTTCTAGCTCTTGTTCACAAATTCTGTAAAGCTAATTTGAAACAATGTCTATTGCAAAAAATGCTATATAAATAATATATTTAATGTAATATAAATTACAATATTATATAAATATTATGAAATTATTCTAAAAACACCTAAATATTATACATTTATAAATTATATTTATTTAAAAGAAAAAATTATTTTATATTAATTGTAAAAAAATAAATAATCATATATTCATTTCTAGCTCTTGTTCAAAAATTCTGTAAAGCTAATTTGAAACAATGTCTATTGCGAAAAATGCTATATAAATAAATATTTAATTTTAAAATAAATAAATATTTAAAATAAATAAAATATTACAAATAAGTCAAATATTTAAAATAAATCAAATATTTTAAATAAATCAAATATTTAAAATAAGTCAAATATTTAAATTAAAATAAATATTTAAAATAAATAAAATATTTTAAATAAGTCAAATATTTAAAATAAATAAAATATTTTAAATAAGTCAAATATTTAAAATAAATAAATATTCAAAATAAATAAATATTTTAAATAAATCAAATATTTAAAACAAGTCAAATATTTAAAATAAATAAATATTTAAAATAAATCAAATATTTAAAATAAAATTAACATTGCAAGATAAATTACAATATTTTACAAATATTGTGCAATTATTTTAAAAACACAATTTGTAAATTATAATATTTTTGTAATAAAATGGTAAAATTGAATTATAAAAAAACCAAACAATTATACATTCAAACTTATTTTTACCCCTTATTCACAAATGAAGGCAGTATTATTTATATACTATTAAATTATTTATTAATATCTTGAACCATCTTTTATACTTTCAGTTAATTTCCATTTTAAGTTTTACTGATTTTTTGCGCTATTGTCATTTTTATTGGCTTTTTAAAAATATTTCTTTTTAGCTTAAGTTTTATTTTTAATAATTTTAGTACTTCAAACCTATTTTATTTCAGTTAGTTGCCAAGTCAACATTTCTTTTAATTTAACTTTTTAATCTAATATTTAAATGTTAGTATTTCAATAATATCAGTTTCACTGATCATATTTCATCCTGAAAAGTGTGTAATGTAAACGTCCAGTAACAGCGGATGTTGAATATTAATCTCCCGTTGAACAGCGGATGTTGAATATTAATCTCCCGTTGAACAGCGGATGATTTCAGGCCCAGTTCGGATCTCACCTGTGATTTCCAGGTGGACTGTGTCCTGCTCATAACTGTCTCCCAGGGCCACGTGGCACCGGAACGTCCCGGAGTCATTGGAGCGGAGCTGAGAGAGAGCCAATGAGGCGTTGAGATGGTTGGCGGAGTAGCCGGGCAGACTGACCCGACCGGCGTACGCCTGGTGCACCCTGACCACGCCATCCCGGGCGGACAGCACCGTCCTCTCCTGGCCTCCTGAGCCGCGGGTCCAGTGGATGAACGGACCATGGCCCGGGACGAGGGCTGGCGACAGGGTGAACACACACGGGAGGAGGGCAGAGTCCGCCAACGGGCGGCGCAGCGGAGGATGGGTCACTCTCCGGACCGTCACCAGAGTCTCTGCTCGAGTCACACCTGCGACAGAAGAGAAATGAACAGGTGTCTCCGGTTAATATTCAGAATCTCGAATCATCTACAACAGCCTCTAAACAATGAACAAATGGCTTTGACTCATTTTAGTGATGAAACTGTTGTGAACTTTTATCTTCTAAAGTGTAGGAAACTCAGAAGATGAAGACCAGGAGACTTCGGGATCAAACAGAAGTTATTCTTTTAATGAGAACTCTCGGTGCTGCAGGTCGTCCGAAAACCGTCTAACTTAACAGTACAAAACAATACAATTTATCTACATTTCAGGGGGAGGGATTATACAGCAGGGGAGGACACATTCAAACAAAGGAATGCATATGTTGTGTAGGTAAAGGACACACCTTAGACATAACAGCGTGACCCGTCCTAATTCAATCAGCATAACAGTGTCATTCAAATGCATAGATGCTAATCCAATCACTCAGGCAGTATTGCTCTAAACTTGTCATGGTAAATAGTCAGGAAGTGCATAAAGACAAAAGACTTAATGTCTCAAACACTTACACAGCCTGACGTAATCTCCTTAGAATTTCCACAAGTTTACTTCAAAATGTAAAACACAAATATAGATAATGTTTTCAGTTATATTCTATTACATTGGAACCTAGATATAACAATGTATAAATTTGTAATCTTACAAAACCCTACTGTAATTATTAGGAGTGATCGGGCAGACCAAACCGTAAGTCGTAAAGACTTGAAACTTTAATGCTGTGTTCACAACAAAACGCGAATAGAGCGTCAAAATCGCGCCTACCGAGTGTCGTTTGAATCCATTCGTGCGTCTACAGAGAATTGGATGTGCGTATAAATCGAGCGTTTGAAGCGAAATAGACGCGCGTTCAAGTCGCTCCAGGAGAAATATGTCATAAAACACCACTCTGCCTCTTTTCATTTTCATTAAGAATATATATTAAACATTAATAGCCACACAAATGTGGTCCGGGCAAACGCCTCCATTATCTTCACTGCATGTATTTAAATATCCTTATAAAAAATAAAGTTATGAAACTTCTCTTTGCCCTCAGTCAAAATGATTTGGCAGACAACAAATTATGATTTATGAGAGCAAAGATCGGCCGTTAGATCCACACAAGACGAGCCACTACAGGCCATCAGAGCAGCGGCAGAAGAACTGGCCGAGGAAAGGCTGCTCTCGCTGGGGTTAATGAGCGCTGAGCACCGCTGATCCACTGGAGCTCACAACTCCACAAACACATTAAATAGGCGCTCTCATTAAAAATAAACCACAGATTTGAGCTTTAAACAACTACATTCTCACCTGAAAAAGTCTTAAAACTACATTTTGTGACACAATAGTAGTATTTTTAAATTATGCGGGTTTCTCATCACGTCACTTTATCATGTGACAGCAGTGAGCAGGCTCCTGATTGGTTAACGCGGCGCAAATTGACGGCAAAGTTAACATTTTTCAACTCGGGCGTCAGACGCGAATTCGCTTCAAGCGCGTGAATGCACTAAAGCATCATTCGCGTGTAACGCTCAAGGCGCTCAATTCGTGTCAAATTCGCGTAATTCGTGCGAACTGGAAACGTGAATGAGGCGGAAACGCGTCTATCGCGCCGCAGGACCTCCAGACGCGCCGTCAATACGCCTTTCCAATGACTTAACATTGAAATCACTCGCTCCTGACGCTCTATTCGTGTTTGGTGTGAAAGCAGCATAAAAATGCTTTGATGGACACATGATCATTTAATATTTATTGCTAGGCATATGGCCAATTAGTCTCTTTAGCATTTATGCAAAATACACCGGAGCCAAACCTGAGAAAGAAGTCCAGAAGATTCCCCAGCGTTCCTGCACACGTCATTTGCAGTTGTAACTCATGGGCGGGAATTATGCTAATTATGAACGAGCGTGCACACGCATCCTATTTACAAATATTTGGAATTCATTATTATACACACGTTTAAAGGGACAGTTCACCCGAAAATGAAAATTAGCCCATGATTTACTCACCCTCAAGTCATCCGAGGTGTGTATGACATTCTTCTTTCAGACGAATATAATCTAATCCAAGCATTATTATAGCAGTAATAGTTGCTCTGTTTTTGAAGTCCATAAAAAGTGCATCTGTCCGTCATATAACTGCTCCACGCGGCTCTGGGGTGTTAATAAAGGCCTTCTGAAGCGAATCGACACGTTTGTGTAAGAAAAATATCCATATTAAAAACTTTATCAGGTAAACTTTCGACCTGACCGCCTTCCCTGTTCAAATGTATGGAAAAAGTGTTGAAAGTTCCCCTGCCAATCGAAAGACTAACGCGACCAGGTCGGCTCGTCATGACATCACGAACACATGTTGAGTTTTACTTTCAACATTCAACACTTTTCCATGGAATGCGGTCGGTTAAAGTTTACTTGATAAAGTTTTAAATATGGATATTTTTCTTACACAAACGATTCGCTTCAGAAGGCCTTTATTAACACCCCAGAGCTGCGTGGAGCAGTTATATGACGGACAGATACACTTTTTATGGACTTCAAAAACAGAGCAACTATGAATCCAATTCTAATGCTTGGATTAGCCTGGATTTTTGTAATATAACTCAGATTATATTCGTCTGAAAGAAGAATGTCATACACCTCGGATGACTTGAGGGTGAGTAAATCATGGGCTAATTTCATTTTCGGGTGAACTATCCCTTTAAACGTGTGTATAATAATGAATTCCAAATATTTGTAAATAGGATGCGTGTACACGCTCGTTCATAATTAGCATAATCCCCGCCCATGAGTTACAACTGCAAATGACGTGTGCAGGAACGCTGGGGAATCTTCTGGACTTCTTTCTCAGGTTTGGCTCCGGTGTATTTTGCATAAATGCTAAAGAGACAAATTGGCCATATGCCTAGCAATAAATATTAAATGATCATGTGTCCATCAAAGCATTTTTATGCTGCTTTCACACCAAACACGAATAGAGCGTCAGGAGCGAGTGATTTCATTGTTAAGTCATTGGAAAGGCGTATTGACGGCGCGTCTGGAGGTCCTGCGGCGCGATAGACGCGTTTCCGCCTCATTCACGTTTCCAGTTCGCACGGATTACGCGAGTTTGACGCGAATTGAGCGCCTTGAGCGTTACGCGCAAATGATGCTTTAGTGCATTCACGCGCTTGAAGCGAATTCGCGTCTGACGCCCGAGTTGAAAAATGTTAACTTTGCCGTCAATTCGCGCCGCGTTAACCAATCAGGAGCCTGCTCACTGCTGTCACATGATAAAGTGACGTGATGAGAAACCCTGCATAATTTAATAATACTACTATTGTGTCACAAAATGTAGTTTTAAGACTTTTTCAGGTGAGAATGTAGTTGTTTAAAGCTCAAATCTGTGGTATCCGTGGTATACGAAGCATTTGTGAATTACGAACGTTTCATGAATGAGAGCCCTTGTGTTCACAGTCCTGTGCTGTATCATCATGTCATCGTGTCGTAGTTTGTTTTGTTTTATTTGTATTAATAAAACCCATTATATCAGCATCTCTGAGTCCTCGCCCTGATCCCTTTCCTCAACCCTGACCGTGAGCTCCATCTCCTTAACAAGGATCTGTGGGATTATCCCGAGCGATTCAAAGTTTACTTCAGGATGTCAGTGGCTCGGTTTGATGCTTAGATAGCGATACTGGAGCCACATCTAAAACTTTATTTGTCATACAGTACTTTGTGCTGCGAGACAAAGTAGACCAACTAGATGCCATTCTGGATTTTGCGGTTCGCTTGTGGCTCTGAATTGTCAAAATGCTTGCTACGGATGCGGAAAACGCAGAAAATTGAACCCAATCTGAATTTTTTTATGACGATGAAAGATTATGAAGACTGTGAGTGTGATTTAAGGAAGCAAATGGGGACGATTTATTATACAGAAGAAAAGTCCAGTTTACTGCTCCTCATTCGCTCCATCGGTAATTACAGCGAAAGCCTCTGTGACGTCCTCAAGAGTCAAACACAGAAAACACGTCTCTGTTCATTAAAACAGACAGAAACTCTCCAAATACTTCAGAGGTGTGAGGGGAAAAACACAAAGACGCTCTTTGAAGCTTCGCCTCTCAAACTGACACTCGAGTGGTTTTGTTCTTTTAAAAGAAAAGAAGGATATTCTTCAGCTGAACTCATATTATTCTCTGACTGCCGTGGACCTATTAACTGGATCTCGGTCTGAGAGTGTGTGTCCATGTGCATCTGAAGGTATTCTAGTTTCATACCAAAAGATACTGTCTTCTATTATGCTATTCTATTATCTTCTATTATCCTAATGTTTTTTTGAGTCTCCTACAACAGGTTCACAAGCATCCAAGGTCGAAAAACACTGTAATGTTCACTGCATCAGCTCTTTTCTCTCAGCGTCTGAAACGGTTCATTCGAAGATTCGGTCTCTCTAAACCCCGCCTTTCTGACAGCTGCTCTGCTGTGATTGGTCAGACGGCCCAGTCTGTTGTGATTGGTCTACTCTGCTCTGACTGGTCAGATGACGCAGTCTGCTGTGATTGGTCAGAATCCAAACGCTCATTATCATATCTGAATCTCAGGGATATGAACAGTAACGATGGCGTGGGTTTTACTGTATCAATCTCAACAGCGTCTTCTCCAAATGAATAACACCAACCAAACTCTTCCAGTCTCAGACACAACTACAGTGATTAAGGGCGGGGCAAAGCGACGCCGTTCAGCCAATGAGGACCAGAGGCGGAAAATTATGCAAATGAGTTACAAACCTAAGCAGGTTCAGCAGGAAGAGAGACTGAATTACTGACGACTGATTTCAGATCAGGATTGATTCTTTCTTTCAGGAGACAAAAACTCCATTTATCTGCACTTTGTAGACCTTTTACAGCTTTATTACACACTACATTAAAGGGGGGCACTTTAACAGAGATGAAATACCGATAATGCACTGTAAATACAGTATAAACGAGGCTATATTTGATTTTTTTATTTAAATGCAAAATGTATATATGTAAAAGTATCATACAGAACTCAAATGGACTTAAATGAACAGAGATCCAGTGTCATTTTAAACATGCAACATCGTTATTCACAGTCAATTAGACAAATCTTGTTAAATACTCCAGGTTATGAACAGCAGTTGGCATGTTTTCCATCACCACAGGAAATCATTTCAACCTCTTTCCTTCCCTAGCCTGTAGAAACACTGACATTGTGTTTACAGTAATTTGACTGTAAAATCTGAAGCTGGTATTATAGTTAATTTTTAGCTGTTCGTGGTGCAAGTTGTACACACTATCGTTTAAAAGTTTAAGAAATTAGTTCTTTTATTAATCAAGGCTGCATTAAAATGATCAAAAGTGACAGTAAAGACGTTTATAATGTTACAAAAGATACCATTTCAAAAGTTATATTTATCATAGAATCCTGAAAAATAAAATGTATCAGTGTAAAATGTATTATTGATAATAATCATAAATCCTCATATGAGAATGATTAGTGAAGGATCATGTGACACTGAAGACTGGAGTAATGATGATAAATTCAGCTTTGATCACAGGAATAAATTACACTTTACTAGATATTCACGTAGAAACCGGCTATTCTGAATTACAAAAATATTTCACAATATTGCTGATTTTACTATATTTTAGATCCAATAAATACAGCCTTGGTGAGCAGAAGAGACTTATTCTATAAGCATTAAGAAGCATTTTGAACCCAACTTGACAGAAGTTGATAAGCGAGTTGTCTCATATAATTATTTTGGTTATATTGTCAAAACACTGTTATTTGCGGTGAACGTCCTGCTAGACGTGCCTTGTAAATGCATTACTGTAAACACATTTCCCATTGGTTTCTACACACAGATGCTGTCCACAGATATTAAATTATAAATAACCTTGCTTTAAGAGATAAAGGTAGAAAAGGAAATCTAATCCCCAAATCCGCGTCTACCTGAACAATCTGTTACGGTAATGGCATTGAAAAGCAATGGCAGCGCCTTCATTCCATATGGATTCAGGGATGAGTGTATATCCCAGCTTTTGAATTATGATATGAGTGATGAAAGCTCAAATCTGCATTTAGATGGTTTCGATTCACCCTCCGCGGGTTTGTCTTTGTGCAGAAACCAGGTAATTTTCCTCCCTAATGAGACTCATTAGCGTATAGCAAAACATGTCTGATTCACCACCAAATTAAAATAATCATATTTGCATAAGGAAAATTAAGCTGGTTTACTCCCTAAATGATCATTACCCTAATGTTTACAATCTTTTTTTTTTTTACAGTATTATGGTGCGTTAACACCGGACGCGAATTAAACTTTAAACAACTACATTATCACCTGAAAAAGTTTTAAAAACGTACACGCGCGAATGAAGCGAGTAAACTGAAAATGTTCAAGAGTCCAACTTTGCGCGAATAGCGTGATTTATTCGCGTTCGATGTAAACGCATCATTATGTGGCGTTCACACCAGACGCGAATGACGCGAATAAATTGCGCTATTCGCGCGAAGTTGGACGCTTGAACATTGAGTTTACTCGCTTCATTCGCGCATGACATCCACTTCACAACAGACGTGAATTCGCCTCATGGGCGGGGCTTCTGCCAGCGGCTCGTCTCGTTGAGAAATGGCTGACATTGGCTGTGTTTACACGTCTTTTTTGTTAAAATCTACTGTTAATGTGTGACAAAACGTAGTTTTAAAACTTTTTCAGGTGATAATGTAGTTGTTTAAAGCTCAAATCTGTGGTTTATTTATAAAGAGAGTGCCTATTTGAACATTTTATCTGGCGTTTTCGGAGTTGTGAGCTCCAGTGGATCAGCGCCAGTGGATCATTAACCCCGGCGAGAGCAGCCTTTCCTCGGCTAGTCCTTCTGCCGCTGGCTCTGATGTCTCTGTGGCATCTCCAGCTATAATTCGTCTTGTGTAGATGTAACGGCCGATCTTTGGTCTCATGGATCTATAATTTGTTCCCTGGCAAATCGTTTAGGCTGAGGGCAAAGTGAAGTTTAATTACTTTTTTATTTTTAGGCTATTTAACTTTACGTTAGCGTTGTAGCCGACTAGCACTGACTCTGAATGTTTGACTGAATTGTTTGCTTTATTTCATGTATAGCTTATTATACCTTTTACTTATACTTTTGTATTATTGATCAAACATAAACTTGCATTTAACAAAAAGAGACTGGGTTGTTTCATGTCATTTAATGTTATCACAGTGATAATCATATGCACACTTGTCTGAACCAGATATTAATATACAGATTTTCTCCTCATTGTTGTCACTACTAGAGCAAGCTCCTGATTGGTTTTCGCGGCGCAAATATCCGCCAAAGTTCAGATTTTTCAACTTGAGCGATTTGCGCGAATCACGCGTTCAAAACGCTCAATTCGCGCCGCCTCATTCACGCGAATCGCACCGCAGAATGTCTATTCGCGTCTTTGCATTGACTTAGCATGTAAATCACTCGCGCGAAACGCTTCATTCGCGTCCAGTGTGAACGCACCATTAGTGTCTAATCTCATTGCAAAACAAATTCTACAAAGATGTAAACTGTCACATGTTTAGTCTGTTTTGATTCTGTCACGTGTTCCTTTGTCTTAGTTTTCCGCCACTTGTCTGTTTCCTTGGTTACCCTCATTAGTCTAGTTCTGTTCAGTTGTGTTTAGTTAGTAATCACCTGTCTCACCTGTGCTTCATTTATTCAGTCATCTGTGTTTGCATTTAAGTTCCTCTTGTTCACTCACTCTTTGTCTAGTCACCGTTATGTTAGGGTTGTATTGTATAGTGATGGCGAAGTGAAGCTTTCAGCACAATTGTATCAGAAAAAGGTTCATTACTCGAAGCTTTTCAAATCAGAGCTCGACGAGGACCTCTGCTGGTGAAAGTGAGGGAAAGCACTGTGTCGCAAAATGTTTCGTGAACAACGCATTATGAATTATGGATTGATGAATAAATGAATGAATGAATCAATATATTAAATACATGACAACAATCTGTTCCATTGCATACTCCTAGTAACTCAAACCAATAAAGATAAAATTTTGTATTGTGAATGTGGACATTTTTCCTGTTTGTAAACAAATAAAACTCATGAATAAAGGAAGTAGACTAAATAAATAAAGGTGCATGCACACAAAGAAACACACACACAAACACACACACACGATTATAGTAGCCTACAGACCAATATATACAGTGAGGAAAATAAGTATTTGAACACCCTGCTATTTTGCAAGTTCTCCCACTTAGAAATCATGGAGGGTCTGAAATTGTTATCGTAGGTGCATGTCCACTGTGAGAGACATAATCAAAAAAAAAAAATCCAGAAATCACAATGTATGATTTTTTAACTATTTATTTGTATGATACAGCTGCAAATAAGTATTTGAACACCTGAGAAAATCAATGTTAATATTTGGTACAGTAGCCTTTGTTTGCAATTACAGAGGTCAAACGTTTCCTGTAGTTTTTCACCAGGTTTGCACTGCAGGAGGGATTTTGGCCCACTCCTCCACACAGATCTTCTCTAGATCAGTCAGGTTTCTGGCCTGAGTTTGAGCTCCTCCAAAGATTCTCTATTGGGTTTATGTCTGGAGACTGGCTAGGCCACGCCAGAACCTTGATCTGCTTCTTACAGAGCCACTCCTTGGTTCTCCTGGCTGTGCTTCGGGTCATTGTCATGTTGGAAGACCCAGCCTCGACCCATCTTCAATGCTCTAACTGAGGGAAGGAGGTTGTTCCCCAAAATCTCACAATACATGGCCCTGGTCATCCTCTCCTTAATACAGTGCAGTCGCCCTGTCCCATGTGCAGAAAAACACCCCCACAGCATGATGCTGCCACCCCCATGCTTCACAGTAGGGATGGTGTTCTTGGGATGGTACTCATCAATCTTCTTCCTCCAAACACGTTTAGTGGAATTATGATCAAAAAGTTATATTTTGGTCTCATCTGACCACATGACTTTCTCCCATGACTCCTCTGGATCATCCAAATGGTCATTGGCAAACTTAAGACAGGCCTGGACATGTGCTGGTTTAAGCAGGGGAACCTTCCGTGCCATGCATGATTTCAAACCATGACGTCTTTGTGTATTACTAGACATGTGCCGGTAAACGGTAATACGATATACCGCAATAATGAACATGCACAATATTGTTATTGTGGGCACTTCAAAATACCGTGAATATTTATCTATTAGCCTACCTATTATTCCGATTTTTAGAATGCATTTACTTTACCCATCAACCGTTTAAAATGAACAATACGTCAAAGAGAAACGAGCACTGATGTAAACAAAACCCAACGTGCATGAGCACATTGCGGAACGAGTGAAGGACGTGCCTTGAATGAAACGCACATTCACTATCTGACAGCAGAGGGCGCTGACAGAACAGCAGAAATGCAGCCGTTTCTCCGGTAATCCCTGGTAAACAAAACAGTTTTCTGTATTTGCTACTATGATCATAACTATAACTAATTCTTAAAGACTTAAGGCTATTAATTTTCAAACTTAAACATTTTATATTTTAATCTGGACTAAATCACATGCCCTAGATATTGTTTGAATATGTTCTGATTGTTATTCAGTCACACACTTTACAATAAGGCTCCATTATTTAACATTAGTTCATTCATTACCAGCTGACAATGAAAAATACTTATAAAACGTGTATTAATCTTAGTTAAATGTAAATTGCAGCATTTAAGAACACATTATTAATATCAAAAGTTATAACTGTATTATTTAATGAACCCGAGCTTACACTGACTAACAGTTGCTTTTTTAACTAACATTATCAGAGAATAATAACTGTAAAAATTTAGTTATTTGCTCTTTGTTGATGTTAATGCATTAACTAGTGAGACCTTGGTGTAAAGTGTTACCTATTGTTCTTTATAATTCTTTAGCTCTTTAATCTGTTTTAAATATTTGTTTACTTTATACATTTTTGTATATTGCTTTATTATATTTAAATGTTTAGTTCTTTTGTTATTAGAAAGTGATTTAACCTGTTATAGTATGACACTTTTTTTTGCAACAAATTTCATTATCGTGCTAATACCGTATACCGTGATAAAAGCTTCAGCAATTAATCGCAACATGAAAATTTGATACCAGCACATGCCTACGTATTACCAACAGTAACCTTGGAAACGGTGGTCCCAGCTCTTTTCAGGTCATTGACCAGCTCCTCCTGTGTAGTTCTGGGCTGATTTCTCACCTTTCTTAGGATCATTGAGACCCCACGAGGTGAGATCTTGCATGGAGCCCCAGTCCGAGGGAGATTGACAGTCATGTTTAGCTTCTTCCATTTTCTAATGATTGCTCCAACAGTGGACCTTTTTTCACCAAGCTGCTTGGCAATTTCCCCGTAGCCCTTTCCAGCCTTGTGGAGGTGTACAATTTAGTCTCTAGTGTCTTTGGACAGCTCTTTGGTCTTGGCCATGTTAGTAGTTGGATTCTTACTGATTGTATGGGGTGGACAGGTGTCTTTATGCAGCTAACGACCTCAAACAGGTGCATCTAATTTAGGATAATAAATGGAGTGGAGGTGGACATTTTAAAGGCAGACTAACAGGTCTGTGAGGTTCAGAATTCTAGCTGATAAACAGGTGTTCAAATACTTATTTGCAGCTGTATCATACAAATAAATAGTAAAAAAAAAGCATACATTGTGATTTCTGGATTTTTTTTTTTTAGATTATGTCTCTCACAGTGGACATGCACCTACGACAATTTCAGACCCCTCCATGATTTCTAAGTGAGAGAACTTGCAAAATAGCAGGGTGTTATAATACTTATTTTCCTCACTGTAAATACATATATAGCTCTGGAAAAAATTACTAGACCACCTAACATTGATTTACAAATGCATGCATTATATATATATATATATATATATATATATATATATATATATATATATATATATATATATATGACATATAACTTATATATATATGCATGCATTTGTACATTTTGGGGTGAGAGATGATGCTGGACGTGCTGTTGACATGTTTCACCCATTGCAAACATAAGGATACAGTACATAATCATATTTACACACTTCCCAAAATCAATCCCGCCAGAGGCTTTCATATAAATCAGATGCCATCAGACAAACACACACATGCACTCCCAACACACTCCCAGAGGGGGGTTACAGATTAAAGCATTACTGAATAACCTTTCCCAGCTCCTCACACACACACACACACACACACACACACACACACACACACACACACACACACACACACACACATAAACACAGCAGCACCTGCAGTAGTTTACACCTCTCAGCCCTCACCATCCATAACCATGGCAACCGCTGCTCCGTAACCAGAGAGACGAGAAGACGGTGCTCGCTCGGCTCGATACGCTAAATCTGATTCATTCGCCAGCCGTCCAAACGTTCATCAGTAACAACACAAAGCTCCCACCTCACGCCATGCTGCCTTCTGAGGGCCCTCGTTCTGGCATGTCCATCAGGGGCCAGAGTCAAACACTCATTTACATTCACTGAGATCAAATATAAATATTACATGAAAAACTCGCCTTGGCATATACACATTATAAAACGTTGAATGTGAAATACTAAAATGACTAAAACGTAAACTAAAATTACAATGAAAACTGAAAATATACTTCCAAATATTAATAAATACTATAATAGTATATAAAATAACAATATCACTTCACTTCAGAAGGCCTTTATTACCCCAATGGAGTCTAAATGGATTATGATGCATGGATTCAAAATCTCAGGCATGCTTCACTCCCATTATAAAGCTGGGAAGAGACGGGGATTTTTAATATAACTCCGACGGCTGAAGGAAGAATGTCATAAACACCTAGGATGGCTTGAAGGCGAGTAAATCATGGGATCATTTTCATTTTGGGGTGAACTATCACTTTAACAAACTTATATTTCAGCTGCCAAAAAGCGCCAATAAACACTGCACAATATTCGCCATTTCTGTGCATCTGTACACTTATTGTGGAACGTTATTTGTGTAGCATGCAGAGCTAGTGCCAAATCAGCAGCTCATGAAGTCACAGCAGCCTATGTAGGGAGCAGACAGGCAGCCAGACAGAGCTAATGCCTGCGTATGTAAGAGAAGAAGAGAAGAGTGTTTGTGAACAGATGTGGGACTTTATTGCAAAGGAAGGATAGAATTAATTTCCCCCTGTACTCTATCATTTCTCACACATACTCTCACACACACACGCACACACACATGTTTGTTTTTGTGAAATGTGAGGACATTCCATAGGCGTAATGGTTTTTATACCGTACAAACCGTATTTTCTATCCCCTTACACTGCCCCTGCCCCTAAACCTACCCATCACACACACACACACACACACACACACACACTGCCCCTGCCCCTAAACCTAGCCCTCACAGGAGACTGTGCAGTTCACTTTCTGTGAAAAAAAACTCATTATGTGTGATTTATAAGCATTTTGAAAAGTGAGGACATGGGGAACGTCCTCATATTTCACCCTCTTTTTGTAATACCCATGTCATTATACACATTTGTGTCCTGATATTTCACGAAAACATGCCCGCACGCACACACACACACACTTCCGTGGCACTCCAACATTCTCTTCCTATCAGACTGATGCAGTTGTGCAAGTGCGTGTGAGAGTGTGTGCGTGTGTGTGTGTGTGTGTATGTGAGTGTGTGCTTGTGTGTGTGTGTGTGTGTGTGTGTGTGTGTGTGTGTGTGTGTGTGTGTGTATGTGTGTGTGTGTGTGTGTACGAGAGTGTGTGTGTGTGTGTGTGTGTGTGTGAGAGTGTGTGGCCATGAGTGTGTGTGTATGTATGTCAGTATGTGTGAGTGTGTGTGTGTGTATGTATGTATGTGAGTATGTGTGTGTGTGTATGAATGTGAGTATGTGTGAGTGTGTGTGTGTGTGTGTGTGTATGTGAGTGTGTGTGTGTGTGTGTGTGTGTGTGAGTGAGTGAGTGTGTGTATGTGTGTGTGTACTTATGTGAGTGTGCGAGAGTGTGTGAGTGTGTGGCCGTGAGTGCGTGTGTGTATGTGTGTGTAGTGTGTGTGCATGTGTGTGAGTTTCTGGGCGTGAGTGTGTGTGCATGTGTGTGGGCGTGTGGGCGTGAGTGCGTGTGTGTATGTGTGTGGAGTGTGTGTGCATGTGTGTGAGTGTGTGGGCGTGAGTGCGTGTATGTGCATGAGTGTGTGTGTATAAGAGTGTGTGGGCGTGAGTGTGTGTGTGTGCGTGTATGTGTGTGTGTGTGTGTGTGAGGTGTGCTTGTGTGTGCGAGAGTGCGTGTGCATGAGTGTGTGTGTATGTATGTGAGTATGTGTGAGTGAGTGTGTGTGTGCGTGTGTGTGTTTGTACTTATGTGAGTGTGCGAGAGTGTGTGCATGTGTGTGAGTGTGTGGGCGTGAGTGCGTGTGTGTATGTGTGTGGAGTGTGTGTGCATGTGTGGGCGTGAGTGTGTGCATGTGTGTGAGTGTGTGGGCGTGAGTGTATGTGTGTGGAGTGTGTGTGCATGAGTGTGAGTGTGCGAGAGTGTGTGCATGAGTGTGAGTGAGTGAGTGTGTGTGCATGTGTGTGGGTGTGTGTGTGTGTATAACCAATCCTCTTGTAACTGAACTCTTGTCTATTAGAAACTAACTCAGTGCAGTTTCTGAGCAGAACATGAGCGTTGTGTGTCTGTGTGAACCCTCTGCCTTCATGCTGGAGAGATGTGGGCGGTTCCCAAGCCTCAGAGATATTCTGATCTCTAGATACGGCTTAAAAATAGCAGTACATTATTACATTTTTCTATTAACATATAAATGCCATGTATGAACTTCTGAGGTCACTATGAGTGAACGAATCAGGAGCCAGGACGAGTAAACATTAAGAATAAAATTAATTTTGTTAGTTAGGGCATTAACTAATGCAACTGAAGCATTTACTAATAGATATTTTAGATCAAAGGTAAACTAACATGAACAATTGTATTAACTAGTGTTTAATAATATACTGTTAACAAATAAAACCTTATTGTAAAGTCTTACCATAAACTGACTCTGAATATCAGGAAGGTTTATAGCTAACACTACAGGCTCTCAGTAAATCGCAGCGAGCTCCTCTGATATATCCGGACGTCCGCTCTAAAGAGGGCAGGTCTGAATGTACAGGGGTCGTAAATCGTCCTGGCAGGAGGGAGTGATTTCCCATCATCCTTCAAAGCGGCCACCCATCGCTAAAGAGCTAATGAAACTGAAGCTGCCAGAGAAAACATTTGGCCTATGAAGCATTTTGTGTTCACTCACACACACTCTGATCCGGTTAAGCGGTAGGAGGGCTTTCGCTGAGGTGTCCGGCAGGTTACGTGCGGTCAGGCCTGACTGAGATATTCAGCATGAGCACAGTGTGTGTGTGTGTGTGTGTGTGTGTGCTGTTTCAAACACTAGTCAGATGCATTCATCAGCAATATTTCACATGCACATGTATTTAAGAATTTTTGATATTTTAAGAACATGATTTTTTTGTCTTTGAATATACGCTTTCTAAACAAGTTTCTGGTACAGGATTTTTATTGTTCACTGAAATGATCAAAAACTTTTCTGTTAAAGGGGTCATGAACTGAGAAATACAATTTTCCCTGAGCTTTTGACATATAAGAGGTTATCATACTATAAGAAGATACTGTAAGTTTAGTCCAAAAACAGCTTTTATTGTAACCAAGCCCGCAGATGGCCTCTGCAGAAGATAAACGCCTACTTCATCATCACAACTTTGGCCCCGCCCATTGGCGTGTTAGTGAGATGACAAGGAGAGACAAATGTGTGAGTGTGTGTGTGCGAGAGTGTGTGTGAGCGTGAGTGTGTGTGTGTATGTGAGTGTGTACAGACTCATAGATGGTGAAAGACCGCCTCTGCAGAAGATCAACGCCTACTTCATCATCTCAACTTTGGCCCCGCCCACTGGCGTGTTAGTGAGATGACGAGGAAAGACAAATGTGTGAGTGTGTGTGTGCGAGAGTGTTGTGTGCATGTGTTTGTGAGCGTGAGTGTGTGTGTATGTATGTTTGTGAGTGTGTACAGACTCATAGATGGTGAAAGACCGCCTCTGCAGAAGATAAACGCCTACTTCATCATCGCAACTTTGGCCCCGCCCACTGGCGTGTTAGTGAGATGACGAGGATAGACAAATGTGTGAGTGTGTGTGCGAGAGTGTGTGTGTGCAGGTGTGTGTGAGCGTGAGTGTGTGTGTGTGTGTGTATGTATCTATTAGTGAGATGGCGAGGAGAGATGAATGTGTGAGTGTGTGTGTGTGTGCGAGAGTGTGTGAGTGTGTGACCGTGAGTGTGTGTTTGTATGTGAGTGTGTGTATGTATGTATTAGTGAGATGGCGAGGAGAGACGAATGTGTGTGAGTGTGTGTGTGTGTGTGCGAGAGTGTGTGTTTGAGAGCGTGAGTGTGTGTGTGTGTGTATGTGAGTGTGTGTGTGTGTGTGTGTGTGCATGTTTTCGTGAAATATCAGGACACAAATGTGTATAATGACATGGGTATGACATGGGTATTACAAAAAGAGGGTGAAATATGAGGACGTTCCCCATGTCCTCACTTTTCAAAATGCTTATAAATCACACAGAATTAGTTTTTTTTCACAGAAAGTGAACTGCACAGTCTCCTGTGAGGGCTAGGTTTAGGGGCAGGGGCAGTGTAAGGGGATAGAAAATACGGTTTGTACAGTAAAAAAACCATTACGCCTATGGAATGTCCTCACATTTCACAAAAACAAACATGTGTGAGTGTGTGTGTATGTGTGTATGTATGTATTAGTGAGATGGCGAGGAGAGATGAATATGTGAGTGTGTGTGTGCGAGAGTGTGTGTGCATGTGTGTGTGAGTGTGTGACCGTGAGTGTGTGTGTGTATGTGAGTGTGTGTGTATGTATGTATGTGAGTGTGTACAGACTCATAGATGGTGAAAGACCGCCTCTGCAGAAGAAGATCAACGCCTACTTCATCATCGCAACTTTGGCCCCGCCCACTGGCGTGTTAGTGAGATGACGAGGAGAGACAAATGTGTGAGTGTGTGTGCGAGAGTGTGTGTGAGCGTGAGTGTGTGAGCGTGAGTGTGTGTGCAGGTGTGTGTAAGTGAGTGTGTGTGTGTGCAGGTGTGTGTAAGTGTGTGAGCGTGGACTGGTAATCCCTATGTTATCGGGACAAAATGTCCCCACAAAGATGGCAATATCCGAAATCCTCATCCTTGTGGGGACATTTTTAGGTCCCCATGAAGAAAACATCTTATAAATCAGACTAAGTGATGTTTTTTGAAAATGTAAAAATGCAGAATGTCTCCTGTGATGGGTAGGTTTAGGGGCAGTGTGTGTGTGTGTGTGTGTGATGGGTAGGTTTAGGGGCAGGGGCAGTTTGTGTGTGTGTGTGTGTGTGTGTGTGTGTGTGTGTGTGTGATGGGTAGGTTTAGGGGCAGGGGCAGTGTGTGTGTGTGTGTGTGTGTGTGTGTGTGTGTGTGTGTGTGTGTGTGTGTGTGTGTGTGTGTGTGTGATGGGTAGGTTTAGGGGCAGGGGCAGTGTAAGGGGATAGAATATACAGTATGTACGGTATAAAAACCATTACGCCTATGGAAAGTCCCCATAAAACATGAAAACCCAACATGTGTGTGTGTGTGTGTGTGTATGTAATGCTATAATTAACACTTTTCATGATTAGTTAACCTTGAGAGCTGTAATAGTAAAAGCGCTTCGAGTTTTCCAGAGAGTTCCACATGTATTACTTAGACTTAGCATTCATATGCAAAGATGTGTTAAATTATACATAATATAATCTGCCATTATATCGGTTATCGGCTTTCAGATATAAAGAATTATCGGTATTGGCCAAAAAAAATGTCGTACAGGTTTATGACGTGTGCATTCGTTGACATTGTTTTTGAATGCAGGAACATGTCCTGTGAGCGGCCCATTACTTTCTAATGCTGTTGAGAGAGAAAGAGCGAGAAAGAGCGAACCAGAACTCACCACAGTCGGCTGAGAACACCAGCAGAACCGCTAGAACCTGCAGCCCACCAGCACTGGCACGCAACATCCTGAGATACAGAGAGAACAAACAAAGAGAAAGAGAGAACAGTGAGAGTTATATAAAACAACACTGGCTGCGTCTCAATTCCCATAGCTATACTACACACTAAAAGCCCGTCGTTCACTGACAAAGGGGAAGTGAACATGTTTTAGTGTGTACTAAGCATTGGGACATAAAACCTTGGCCACATCCAAAATCACACACTTCCCTAATATATAGTAGCCAAAAAAATAACTGTGTTACAAAAGTAGTATGTCTTAATTCACAGTGCTCACAAATGATGATGTACCTTGATTATCAACACAAGAGAAACACAACACACACACACTCAGCATGCAGAAATGGCAAACAGAGGTTTATTAGACAGACTGCGTGTCCTTTATAAAGGAGATGGAGAATATGAATATTAATGCAGTGGCAGGAAGCTGGTAAGGAACCCCGCACTAGCCACCCGTCAGACACACCAACAAAAACACTCTCAGAATAGTAATCAGCCGTTTCATCCTTTCATTGTTTTACTGAACTTCTCCTCGCAGTGCTCCCTCTCTCTCTCTCTCTCTCTCTCTCTCTCTCTCTCTCTGTGGGTGGTCTGTCTTTTAGTATCCTTCACACCGTCTCTAATCCTGCTCAGACAGGAAATGTCTGGCTTCTGTAAAATTGCTCTCTAGTCCGTCTCTTTTAAGTGTAATGAAACACAGATACACACATCAATACTCGTCGCCCACACAGCAGCACAAGCCAGCTACAAAAAAAACCCCACAGTAAATGCTTAGCAACACCCTAACAACCATTCAGAACACCCAAATAACCACCTAACACTGTCAAGTTCCTATCATATCCCTAGCAACCAACTATCACATCCTAACAATAACCGACAAAGCCCTAATGACCCTTAGTAACTGCTTAGCAACACCCTAGAGACCACATAAACTCCCTAACAATCCTCTAGGAATGCCCTAGTAATCACCCAGAATGCCCATCGCTCAAGTGACTTAGCAAAACCCTAGCAAACATCCAAAACTCCTTAACAACCACCAAGTAATTTCCTAGTAACCACCCAGAACACCATAGTAACTGCTAAGCAACATCTTAGCAACACCATAACCACCTAACATACCCTAATATCCAGCACTACCTAGTAACTTAGTAACACCCTAGCTACCACCCAGAACCCCTAGCAATCACCTAGTAACACCCAAGTGACCTCCATGAACCCCTTAGTAACTGCTTAGCAACACCCTAGCAAACACCCAGAATCCCTCAGTAACTGCTAATCAAAACCCCAGTGACTACCCGGAACCCCCTAGTTACTGCTTATCAACAACCCTAGATACTACCCAGAACCCCTAACAATCCCATAGCAATGCCCTAGTAACTAAGCAACTCCATAGTGAACATCCAAAACTCTCTACCAACCACCTAGCAATACCCTAATAAATATTCAGAACTGCCTAGTAACTTAGCACCACCATAGCTACCACCATAGCTACCATCCAGAACCCCTAGCAACACCTAGTGACTACCCAGAACACCCAAGTAACTGCTTAACAACATCCTAATGACGATCCAAAACACAGTATAGTAACTACTTTCCAACATCCTACCAACACCCCAGTGAGAAGTGACCACACATGACCTCCAGTAACTGCTTAGCAACACCCTAGTAACTATCCTGAACCCCCTAGTAACTTAGCATTACCCCACTGACCATCCATAACCCCCTAACAATCAACTAGCAATGCCCTAGTAACCACCCAGAACCCCCTAGTAACTGCTTAGCAACACCCTATTGACCACCCATGAACCCCTAACAACCACCTAGCAATACCCTAGTAAATATCCAGATCAGCATAGTAACTGCATAGTAACACCCAGGCGACCACCCAGAACTCTCTAACAACCATCTAGCAATACTTTAGTAACTATCCTGAACCCCCTAGAAAATTAGCAACACCCTAGCGACCACTCAGAACCCCATAGAAACTGCAATTCAACAACCTAGCAATCAACCAGAACCACTAACAACCACCTAGCAGTACATTAGTAAATATCCAGAACGCCCCAGTAAGTGCTTAGCACCACCCTAGTGACCACCCAGAACCCTCTAACAACCACCAAGCAACACCCTTGCGACCACTCAGAACCCCATAGTAACTGCTTAGCAACATCCTAGTGACCACCCATGAACCCCTAACAACCACCTAGCAATACCCTAGTAACCACCCAGAACGCCCCAGTAACTGCTTAGCAACACCCTAGTGACCACCCAGATCGCCCCAGTAACTGCCTACCAACACCCTAGTGACCACCCATGAACCCCTAACAACCACCTAGCAATACCCTAGTAAATATCCAGATCACCAGAGTAACTGCTTAGCAACACCCTAGTGACCACCCATGAACCCCTAACAACCACCTAGCAATATCCTAGTAAATATCCAGATCACCATAGTAACTGCTTAGCAACACCCTAGTGACAACACAGAACGCCCCAGTAACAGCTTAGCAACACCCTAGTGACCCCCCAGAACGCCCCAGTAACTGCTTAGCAACACCCTAGTAACCACCCATGAACCCCTAACAACCACCTAGCAATACCCTAGTAAATATCCAGATCACCATAGTAACTGCTTAGCAACACCCTAGTGACAACCCAGAACGCCCCAGTAACTGCTTAGCAACACCCTAGTGACCACCCATGAACCCCTAACAACCACCTAGCAATATCCTAGTAAATATCCAGATCACCATAGTAACTGCTTAGCAACACCCTAGTGACAACACAGAACGCCCCAGTAACAGCTTAGCAACACCCTAGTGACCCCCCAGAATGCCCCAGTAACTGCTTAGCAACACCCTAGTAACCACCCATGAACCCCTAACAACCACCTAGCAATATCCTAGTAAATATCCAGATCACCATAGTAAATGCTTAGCAACACCCTAGTGACAACCCAGAACGCCCCAGTAACTGCTTAGCAACACCCTAGTGACCACCCATGAACCCCTAACAACCACCTAGCAATATCCTAGTAAATATCCAGATCACCATAGTAACTGCTTAGCAACACCCTAGTGACAACACAGAACGCCCCAGTAACAGCTTAGCAACACCCTAGTGACCCCCCAGAATGCCCCAGTAACTGCTTAGCAACACCCTAGTAACCACCCATGAACCCCTAACAACCACCTAGCAATACCCTAGTAAATATCCAGATCATCATAGTAACTGCTTAGCAACACCCTAGCGACAACCCAAAACACCCAAGCGATGAGTTGGCTGAGGAGCGCTGTCTGTCTCACTGAACATCATGGAGCCGTAATGCCTGTGAGCGTGAGGAGCCTCAGCAGAGACACAAGGGTGTGTGAATGTGGTGTCAGTCAGCAGGACGTGTGAAGCGGTCCTGATCTCTCCCGACTGGCACCAGCATCCCGACACTCTGCCTACAGCTCACACATACTCTGCCTACAGCTCACACACACTCTGCCAACAGCTCACACACACTCTGCCTACAGCTCACACACACTCTGCCAACAGCTCACACACACTCGGCCTACAGCTCACACACACTCTGCCAACAGCACCTCCACAGGGAAACACGGAGAGGGTGAGAATATGCCAGCTCATGCCTACACACTCCAGAGCCAGAGAGAAAGAGAGACGCAAATAAAAGAGGGATTGTAGACTTATTTACAGGCATGGGAAGGTCGCGCAACAGCATTGAAATGTCAGATGAGTTTCTGAGCGAGTGAGCAGCTTTTCTCCCGACTGTAAACTCAGACTCGCTGCTCCGGGCGTTTAGCATTTCAATTCCTCAAAGATTCAGCAGCTTTTTGTCTAAGGTGATTTAACTCTGTGCTATTTAGAGCCGTAACTCGAGACACAGCTGAGGCCGATTCAGGAGCGGGACTTTCGCTAATAACGATCCTGGAGCTGCCGCATTTATGATAAGCAAACGCTGAGCAGCACTGTGTGTGTTTATGGGATGTATCATAGCGCTATAGTAGCCCGCGGTCTGTTTACTAACCGTTTGATGCACACTGAGAGCACAGGGTTTCTTACCTAGCAATGCCCTAGTAAATATCCAGATCACCATAGTAACTGCTTAGCAACACCCTAGTGAACCCCCAGAACCCCCTAGTAACTGCTTAGCAACACCCTAGTGACCACCCATGAACCCCTAACAACCACCTAGCAATACCCTAGTAAATATGCAGATCACCATAGTAACTGCTTAGCAACACCCTAGTGACCACCCAGAACTCTCTAACAACCATCGAGCAATACTTTAGTAACTATCCTGAACCCCCTAGAAAATTAGCAACACCCTAGTGACCACCCATATCCCCTAATATCTGCTACTCAACACCCTGGCAACCAATCAGAACCTCCTAACAACCACCTAGTGATGCCCTAGTAACCACCCAGAACACCCTATAGTAACTACTTACCAACATCCTACCAAGACATTAGTGAGTGATGAACACACAGCACCTCCAGTAACTGCTTAGCACCACCCTAGTGACCACCCAGAATCCTCTAATAACCACCAAGCAACACCCTAGCGACCATTCAGAACCCCATAGAAACTGCTATTCAACAACCTAGCAATCAACCAGAACCACTAACAACCACCTAGCAGTACATTAGTAAATATCTAGAACTCCCTAGTAATTAGCAACACCCTAGCTACCACAGAACCCCCATCTACCCCCTAGCAACACCCTAGTGACCACCCAGAACCCCTAGTAACTTCTAATGAACACTCTAGTGACCACCCAGAACGCCCCAGTAACAGCTTAGCAACACCATAGTGACCACCCAGAACGCCCCAGTAACTACTTAGCAACACCCTAGTGACCACCCATGAACCCCTAACAACAACCTAGCAATACCCTAGTAACCACCCAGAACGCCCCAGTAACAGCTTAGCAACACCCTAGTGACCACCCATGAACCCCTAACAACCACCTAGCAATACCCTAGTAAATTTCCAGATCACCATAGTAACTGCTTAGCAACACCCTAGTGACTACCCAGAACGCCCCAGTAACTGCTTAGCAACACCCTAGTGACCACCCATGAACCCCTAACAACAACCTAGCAATACCCTAGTAACCACCCAGAACGCCCCAGTAACAGCTTAGCAACACCCTAGTGACCACCCACGAACCTCTAACAACCACCTAGCAATACCCTAGTAAATATCCAGATCACCATAGTAACTGCTTAGCAACACCCTAGTGACCACCAATGAACCCCTAACAACAACCTAGCAATACCCTAGTAACCACCCAGAACGCCCCAGTAACTGCTTAGCAACACCCTAGTGACCACCCATGAACCCCTAACAACAACCTAGCAATACCCTAGTAACCACCCAGAACGCCCCAGTAACTGCTTAGCAACACCATAGTGACCATGAACCCCTAACAACCACCTAGCAATAGCAAAATGGGACGTATCAAAGCGCTATAGTAGCCCGCGGTCTGTTTACTGACCGTTTGATGCACACTGAGAGCACATGGTTTCTTATCAGCCCGCCTGGAAATACACTTGTGATACAAGGTTGATACAGCAAAGAAGAATCAATCACTGGATTTCCAGCCTGAGTGGGTGGAAAAATCTATTTATGTCTATTTAATTGATATTTCTCTGGTATGAAAACAGTGAGGTAACAGCTAAACGCAGGCTTGGCGAGCAGAATAGACTAAATCATTAAAACTTACTGACCACCAAAGATTTGACCTAAATACTTATTTCACCACAAATGAATCAGTGAATCATTCTGACGGATTACTTGAAATGACTCATCAGAATGAGTCGATTTACAAAAATGAATCATCCTGAATATAGAGGAGAATGTGCAACACAAACAAACAGCAAAAGCTACAGCGTCTTCAGTCCAAACAGCCGTTACTGGAGAAGCTGCAGTTTCACATCTACACTTCTGTCACACTGACAAATGTTAGTAGAGCTGATACTGATAATTAACAGACTTACCAGCACTGGTGTGTGCGTGTGTGTGTGCGTGTGTGTTTGTGCGAATGTGTGTGTGTGAGTGTGTGTCTTTGTGTGAGTGTGTGCGAGTGTGTGTGCGCGAGTGTGTGTTTGTGTGTGTGTGTGTGTGTGTGTGTGTGCGCGAGTGTGTGTGTGTATGTGCGAGTGTGTTTGTGTGCGTGTGTGTGAGTGTGTGTGTGTGTGTCTTTGTGTGAGTGTGTATGTGTGTGCGAGTGTGTGTGCGTGAGTGTGTGTGTTTGTGTGTGTGTGTGTGCAAGTGTGTGTGTGTGTGTGTGTGTGTGTGTTGGTGTGTGCGAGTGTGTTTGTGTGCGAGTGTGTGTGTGAGTGTGCGAGTGTGTTTGTGTGTGAGAGTGTGTGAGAGTGTGTGTTAGTGAGTGTGTGTGCGCAAGTGTGTGTATGTTCGTGTGTGTGTGTGCGAGTGTGTTTGTGTGTGAGAGTGTGAGTGATTGTGTGTTAGTGAGAGTGTAAGCGAGTGTGTGTGCTTGTGAGCGTGTGTGCGAGTGTTTGTGTGCGAGTGTGTGCGAGTGTGTATGTGTGTGCGAGTGTGTGTGTGCGCGAGTGTGTGTGTGTGTGTACGAGTGTGTTTGTGTGTGCGAGTGTGTTTGTGCGTGTGTGTTTGTCTGTGCGTATGTGTTTGTGTGTGCGTGAGTGTGTGTTTGTGTACGTGTGTGTGTTTGTGTGTGTGTGCGAGTGTGTTTGTGAGCAAGTGTGTGTGTGTGTGTGTGTGTGTGTGTGTTGGTGTGTGCGAGTGTGTTTGTGTGCGTGTGTGAGTGTCTGTGTGAGTGTGCGAGTGTGTTTGTGTGTGAGAGTGTGTGTGAGTGTGTGTTAGTGAGAGTGTGTGCGAGTGTGTGTGCGCGAGTGTGTGTATGTTCGTGTGTGTGTGTGTGCGAGTGTGTTTGTGTGTGAGAGTGTGAGTGAGTGTGTGTTAGTGAGAGTGTAAGCGAGTGTGTGTGCTTGTGAGCGTGTGTGCGAGTGTTTGTGTGCGAGTATGTGCGAGTGTGTATGTGTGTGCGAGTGTGTGTGTGCGCGAGTGTGTGTGTGTGTGTGTGTGTACGAGTGTGTTTGTGTGTGCGAGTGTGTTTGTGCATGTGTGTTTGTCTGTGCGTATGTGTTTGTGTGTGCGTGAGTGTGCGTTTGTGTACGTGTGTGTGTTTGTGTGTGTGTGCGAGTGTGTTTGTGAGCGAGTTTGTGTGTGTGCAAGTGTGTGTATGCGAGTGTGTGTTTGTGTGTGCGGGTCTGTTTGTGTGCGAGTGTGTGTGTGTGTGTGTGTGTGCGAGTGTGTGTGTGTGTGTGTGTGTGTGTACAAGTGTGTGTGTGTGTGTGTGTGCGTAAGTGTGTTTGTGTGTGCGAGTGTGTGTGTGCGCAAATGTGAGTGAGTGTGGGCATGTTTTTGTGAAATATCAGGACACAAATGTGTATAATGACATGGGTATTACAAAAAGAGGGTGAAATATGAGGACGTTCCCCATGTCCTCACTTTTCAAAATGCTTATAAATCACACAGAATGAGTTTTTTTTCACAGAAAGTGAACTGCACAGTCTCCTGTGAGGGGTAGGTTTAGGGGCAGGTGCAGTGTGTGTGTGTGTGTGTGTGTGTGATGGGTAGGTTTAGGGGCAGGTGCAGTGTGTGTGTGTGTGTGTGTGTGTGTGTGTGTGATGGGTAGGTTTAGGGGCAGTGTAAGGGGATAGAAAATACGGTTTGTACGGTATAAAAACCATTACGCCTATGGAAAGTCCTCACATTTCACAAAAACAAACGTGTGTGTGTGTGTGTGTGTGTGTGAGTGTGTGTTGTTTCTCTTTTTATCTCTACAATGGTATTTTAAGATACCTGAGCTATGAAAAGTCTGAGCAATAAACAAATGATAAAAACATCTGATTGACAGAATGCAAAACAAGTTATATGTCAGACTGACTGCGAGATTTTGTCTGAAATGTCAGTTGAGTCACTTCATGCGATTATAAATGCAGTGAGTGTTTTTGTTTAGTTTTTTTGGGCGTCTTCATCTGCATCTTATGAAGAAGAACGGAAAGCAACTTTCAAAATTAATCAGAGTGAATGAAATCAATATAATTTGAAATATCCTTTTTTCAGAAACACACACTCAGAGATGCAGTATAACAAACAAACATCACTGGGACTTTTACTCTTAGCATTTATACTGACACCTTCATGATCTAGAAAACTGTGGAAAGAGATATAAAAGTCATTCACATTAATATGTTGATGAAGTACAGTTTGGGCAAAATTAATGAATGGGATTATGGGACATAAGTCCCATTGCAATCATCTTTTCTTCATTTTTGGTCTATTATTGTGGAATCAAATATATCAGATAAACTGAAAATAAAAACAAAACTATGATTAGTTGCTTTACTTATGGATGGATCTTAAGAGGCGTGTACAAATGTGTATAATGACATGGGTATTACAAAAAGAGGGTGAAATTAAGGACGTTCCCCATGTCCTCACTTTTCAAAATGCTTATAAATCACACAGAATGAGTTTTTTTTCACAGAAAGTGAACTGCACAGTCTCCTGTGAGGGGTAGGTTTAGGGGCAGTGTGTGTGTGTGTGTGTGTGTGTGTGTGTGATGGGTAGGTTTAGGGGCAGGGGCAGGGGCAGGGGCAGTGTGTGTGTGTGTGTGTGTGTGTGTGTGTGTGTGTGTGTGTGTGTGATGGGTAGGTTTAGGGGCAGGGGCAGGGGCAGTGTGTGTGTGTGTGTGTGTGTGTGTGTGTGTGTGTGTGTGTGTGTGTGTGTGATGGGTAGGTTTAGGGGCAGGGGCAGTGTGTGTGTGTGTGTGTGTGTGTGTGTGTGTGTGTGTGTGTGTGTGTGTGTGTGTGTGATGGGTAGGTTTAGGGGCAGGGGCAGTGTGTGTGTGTGTGTGTGTGTGTGTGTGATGGGTAGGTTTAGGGGCAGTGTGTGTGTGTGTGTGTGTGTGTGTGTGTGTGTGTGTGTGTGTGTGTGTGTGTGTGTGTGTGTGTGTGTGTGTGTGTGTGTGTGTGTGTGTGATGGGTAGGTTTAGGGGCAGGGGCAGTGTAAGGGGATAGAACATAAGGTTTGTACGGTATAAAAACCATTACACCTATGGAATGTCCCCACATTTCACAAAAACAAACATGTGTGTGTGTGTGTGTGTGTGTGTGTGTGTGTGTGTGTGTGTGTGTGTGTGTGTGTGTGTGTGTGTGTGTGTGTGCGCGCGAGTGTGTGTGTTTGTGTGTGTGGGCGAGTGTGCATGTGTGTGCGAGTGTGTTTGTGTGTGAGTGTTTGTGTGTGCGTGTGTGTGTGTGTGTGTGAGTGTTTGTGCAATTGTGTGTGTGTGTGTGTGTGTGTGTGTGCGAGTGTGTGCGTGCAAGTGTGTGTGTGTGTGTGTGTGTGTGTGAGCGTGCAAGTGTGTGTGTGAGTGTGTTTGTGTGTGAGTGTGTCTGAGAGTGTGTGTGTGTGTGTGTTTGCATGGGTGTGTGTCAGTTTGCGTGTGTTTAAGTTTAAGTGTATAAGTGTGTTTGTTTGATAAAGATATTTTGCGAGTCCTGTGAGTGTTTCTCCAGACGCTTTCAAAACAATCCCAACATGTACTGAGAGGAGCTGAAGCTCATTAAATATGCAAATCTTATCCAATCCTAGCGGTGGGCGTTTACTTCCAAGTCTTCAGTGCGGCACACCCATCAAAACCCAGTGTTTTTCAGAGAGCCTCAAAACCAAGGAAATACCCAGAAAATAGCCTATTACTGATTCATTATGATGTTTCGAAAGTAAAAACTATGCAAACGTCATAAGTTGACCTCAGACAACAATATTACAAATAAAAAAGCCATTTTATGAGCCCTTTAAAAAAGTTCCCCCCTTCTTCCTCGGCCTACATACCACGGTCAACCGTCCAACTTCACAAACATGCTGGTTCACCAGACGAAGCACGGCATATAAAGTGGGAGGAGTTGGATCTGGATCCAACCACGCCCCCTGGATCTTGTATTCTGCAGTGAGGACCTTCTCATGTGACGTTATGATTGACAGCTTCTCTGATTGACAGCTTCTCTGAGTGATGTCGTCACTGAGGCACTAACGCACATTTTTCTGGAACTTCGGGAGGAGATCAGAGCTTTAACTTTAATCTCTACATTTCTATAACTGTTGATTTGAGTGTGGGCGGGACCTTGATATCGCGGCTCATCTTCGGCCTCACGACTGCAGACTCGAGATCCAAGATGTCAGCGCCATATTTGAACACTGGCGGCTTCACTTACATCAACGGAAGAGAGTGAAGACATGTCGTCCATCTTTTTTTTACAGTCTATGGTTGAAACTGGCGGTTATGGTAATGGGCGGGACATTTCCCAAACATGCTGGAAGCACTTAACCAATCACAACGCACTGCCCCAGCCGACCAATCAGAGCACAGTGTGCTTTTCAGAAGGCGGGGCTTCATAGAGACAGACTGTTACTGACAGACTGGGAAGAGAGGAGCCGCAACAATGGAGAATATGAGGTAATAATCAACATTCAAGCAGGAAAACCTGCTCTAGTAGAGCCAGAAACATAATCAAGACTTCATATAGGGCATAACAGGTCTTCTTTAAAGCTAAATATGAAAAAGGCCTTTAGACTGACAGTTTCTTAAGTCCATCAGCATTATCAATCAAAGACTGCTTTTACACAATCCAATCCTCAGACTAGTTAAAATCTCAGAGCGTCATTGTGAAGCGAATATGAAGCCCAGAGGCTCTTTGCATGTCCGTGATGAATTCAGTGGCTCTTAATTCCACTTGGCATTTTCTGATTAAATCAGCTTCTGTGTTTTCCAGCCTCCGCTTCTACATCCCAAACACCCACTGCTCAAACGCAGCGCCAGCGGCTCCCTCCCCGCGTGACTTCATCAAAGAGAGACGCGGCTGACACTGATGCGGTCAGGCGTCTTCTGGACGTGTGTGTGTGTGTGTGTGTGTGTGTCGGCTGCAGTAATTGGCTGTTGCTGCTGCTTCTTGCTATTGGTGTTTGATTGTTTTTTGTGAGTCCAGACTCAGTGCCGGATGTCTAAAGGAATGAGGGCAGATGTGATTCGTGACAACGTTTCGCCTGTGTTTATTAAATCTTTGACAAAATCACACACCGGAACATTCAGATCTGTGTTTGTGCATATGAAAGAGCTTCACAAACGGTCTTTTCAACCAGACAGGATTAGAATAATTCAGATTAACCACAGTAGTACTGGGATAAAAGTTTAAAGTTGGGATATAAACACTGATGTCTACAGTAGAGATCAAAATAGAGTAAATAAAGTAACTTGGCGCTTCAAATAATGATTATATCGTTACGCCAGTAGGTGGCGACAAATTACGTGTTTGTCATTGAATCATTCATTCAAGAGATTCGTTCAAAAACACTGATTCATCCAGTAATGAAACAAGTGAAGTCTTGAGTGAGTCTTTGAATCATTCACTCAAGAGATTTGTTCAAAAACACTGATTCATCCAGTAATGAAACAAGTGAAGGCTTTATGAGTGAGTCATTGAATCATTCACTCAAGAGATTCGTTCAAAAACACTGATTCATCCAGTAATGAAACAAGTGAAGTCTTGAGTGAGTCTTTGAATCATTCACTCAAGAGATTTGTTCAAAAACACTGATTCATCCAGTAATGAAACAAGTGAAGTCTTTATGAGTGAGTCATTGAATCATTCACTCAAGAGATTCGTTCAAAAACACTGATTCATCCAGTAATGAAACAAGTGAAGTCTTGAGTGAGTCTTTGAATCATTCACTCAAGAGATTCGTTCAAAAACACTGATTCATCCAGTAATGAAACAAGTGAAGTCTTTATGAGTGAGTCATTGAATCATTCACTCAAGAGATTCGTTCAAAAACACTGATTCATCCAGTAATGAAACAAGTGAAGTCTTTATGAGTGAGTCATTGAATCATTCACTCAAGAGATTCGTTCAAAAACACTGATTCATCCAGTAATGAAACAAGTGAAGTCTTTATGAGTGAGTCATTGAATCATTCACTCAAGAGATTCGTTCAAAAACACTGATTCATCCAGTAATGAAACAAGTGAAGTCTTTATGAGTGAGTCATCGAATCATTCATTCCAGAGATTCGTTCAAAAACACTGATTCATCCAGTAATGAAACAAGTGAAGTCTTTATGAGTGAGTCATTGAATCATTCACTCAAGAGATTCGTTCAAAAACACTGATTCATCCAGTAATGAAACAAGTGAAGTCTTTACGAGTGAGTCATTGAATCATTCATTCCAGAGATTTGTTCAAAAACACTGATTCATCCAGTAATGAAACAAGTGAAGTCTTTATGAGTGAGTCATTGAATCATTCACTCAAGAGATTCGTTCAAAAACACTGATTCATCCAGTAATGAAACAAGTGAAGTCTTTATGAGTGAGTCATTGAATCATTCATTCCAGAGATTCGTTCAAAAACACTGATTCATCCAGTAATGAAACAAGTGAAGTCTTTATGAGTGAGTCATTGAATCATTCACTCAAGAGATTCGTTCAAAAACACCGATTCATCCAGTAATGAAACAAGTGAAGTCTTTACGAGTGAGTCATTGAATCATTCATTCCAGAGATTCGTTCAAAAACACTGATTCATCCAGTAATGAAACAAGTGAAGTCTTTATGAGTGAGTCATTGAATCATTCATTCTAGAGATTCGTTCAAAAACACTGATTCATCAGTGATTTTGTTTCCTCAGTCTTTGAGCAAGGCTGAAACTAAAGCATCTTTCTGTTTTAATAAATTTATTGAATATATGTCTCAATTACAGTAGGCCTATAGATAGTTATGATATTTGTGGTTGCACCGGGGTCCGTCATTATAAAGTTACGCCACTTTCCTAATTAGGAGAAAATATATGTAGTTTCCACGACATAACGTCTCGTTATTAGACATAGCCTACTTGAGTGGAAAAAAAATATATATGTAGGCCCTGTGTGAGAGCAATGCGTGACCGTACCAGGTGACCTGTAAATGCGGAAAAACTGTTTCCATTGCAAATTTCCTTTTTCGAATGGCCTGAAAAACCACCTCATGCGAGCGTAAAATCTTTTTTTGCGATATATGAGAGTTTTTGCGAAATTGACGCATTTCCATTGGGCGTATTTTCAATTTGCACAGTTTGAAGGATAATGGAAACGCGGCTACTGATGTGGTCAAAGAGTTGTGTGTAATTCTAATGGACTTGTGCAGCTCATCAGCACATCTGAGAGAAGATAATGAGAGATAATGAGCATTAATGAGCATTTCGCTCCACTCCAATGCCTCTGCAGACTCAAAGAGAGACATAGACAATAAAACAACAAATAACCTCTAACACAACACACCTCAGGAGCTTTCAAAATGCCATCAAACTCTCTAGAGTCAAACGACATTTTCATATACACCCATCTGGCATAACATTATGACCTAATATTGTGTTGGTCCCCCTTTTGCTGACCCGTCGAGGCATGGACTCCACTAGACCCCTGAAGGTGTGCTGCTGTATCTGGCACCAAGATGTTAGCAGCAGATCCTTTAAGTTCTGTAAGTTGTGAGGTGGGGCCTCCATGGATTAGACTTGTTTGTTCAGCACATCCCACAGATGCTCGATTGGATTGAGATCTGGGGAATTTGGAGGCCAAGTCCACGCCTCAAACTCGTGCTCCTCAAACCATTCCTGAAGCATTTGTGCTTTGTGGCGGCGCATTATCTGCTGAAAGAGCCAAAGCCACCAGGGAAAAAACCGTTTCCAAAGGCTGGACATGGGCTCAACAATGCTTAGGTAGGTGGGACGTGTCAAAGGAACATCCACATGGATGGCAGCATTAACTTCTTGAGCAGTTTGAGCTCCAGTAGCTCGTCTGTTTGATCCAGCCTTCGCTCCCCACGGACATCAATGAGCCTCGGCCGCCCATGACCCTGTGGCCGGTTCTCCACTGGTCCTCCATGACCCTGTGGCCGGTTCTCCACTGGTCCTTCATGACCCTGTGGCCGGTTCTCCACTGGTCCTCCATGACCCTGTGGCCGGTTCTCCACTGGTCCTCCATGACCCTGTGGCCGGTTCTCCACTGGTCCTTCATGACCCTGTGGCCGGTTCTCCACTGGTCCTTCATGACCCTGTGGCCGGTTCTCCACTGGTCCTTCATGACCCTGTGGCCGGTTCTCCACTGGTCCTTCATGACCCTGTGGCCGGTTCTCCACTGGTCCTTCATGACCCTGTGGCCGGTTCTCCACTGGTCCTCCATGACCCTGTGGCCGGTTCTCCACTGGTCCTTCATGACCCTGTGGCCGGTTCTCCACTGGTCCTCCATGACCCTGTGGCCGGTTCTCCACTGGTCCTTCATGACCCTGTGGCCGGTTCTCCACTGGTCCTCCATGACCCTGTGGCAGGTTCTCCACTGGTCCTTCATGACCCTGTGGCCGGTTCTCCACTGGTCCTTCATGACCCTGTGGCCGGTTCTCCACTGGTCCTCCATGACCCTGTGGCCGGTTCTCCACTGGTCCTTCATGACCCTGTGGCCGGTTCTCCACTGGTCCTTCATGACCCTGTGGCCGGTTCTCCACTGGTCCTTCATGACCCTGTGGCCGGTTCTCCACTGGTCCTCCATGACCCTGTGGCCGGTTCTCCACTGGTCCTTCATGACCCTGTGGCCGGTTCTCCACTGGTTCTTCATGACCCTGTGGCCGGTTCTCCACTGGTCCTTCATGACCCTGTGGCCGGTTCTCCACTGGTCCTTCATGACCCTGTGGCCGGTTCTCCACTGGTCCTCCATGACCCTGTGGCCGGTTCTCCACTGGTCCTTCATGACCCTGTGGCCGGTTCTCCACTGGTTCTTCATGACCCTGTGGCCGGTTCTCCACTGGTCCTCCATGACCCTGTGGCCGGTTCTCCACTGGTCCTTCATGACCCTGTGGCCGGTTCTCCACTGGTCCTCCATGACCCTGTGGCCGGTTCTCCACTGGTCCTCCATGACCCTGTGGCCGGTTCTCCACTGGTCCTCCATGACCCTGTGGCCGGTTCTCCACTGGTCCTCCATGACCCTGTGGCCGGTTCTCCACTGGTCCTTCATGACCCTGTGGCCGGTTCTCCACTGGTCCTTCATGACCCTGTGGCCGGTTCTCCACTGGTCCTTCATGACCCTGTGGCCGGTTCTCCACTGGTCCTCCATGACCCTGTGGCCGGTTCTCCACTGGTCCTCCATGACCCTGTGGCCGGTTCTCCACTGGTCCTCCATGACCCTGTGGCCGGTTCTCCACTGGTCCTCCATGACCCTGTGGCCGGTTCTCCACTGGTCCTCCATGACCCTGTGGCCGGTTCTCCACTGGTCCTTCATGACCCTGTGGCCGGTTCTCCACTGGTCCTTCATGACCCTGTGGCCGGTTCTCCACTGGTCCTTCATGACCCTGTGGCCGGTTCTCCACTGGTCCTCCATGACCCTGTGGCCGGTTCTCCACTGGTCCTCCATGACCCTGTGGCCGGTTCTCCACCGGTCCATCATGACCCTGTGGCCGGTTCTCCACTGGTTCTTCATGACCCTGTGGCCGGTTCTCCACTGGTCCTTCATGACCCTGTGGCCGGTTCTCCACTGTTCCTCCATGACCCTGTGGCCGGTTCTCCACTGGTCCTTCATGACCCTGTGGCCGGTTCTCCACTGTTCCTCCATGACCCTGTGGCCGGTTCTCCACTGGTCCTTCATGACCCTGTGGCCGGTTCTCCACTGGTCCTTCATGACCCTGTGGCCGGTTCTCCACTGGTCCTTCATGACCCTGTGGCCGGTTCTCCACTGGTCCTTCATGACCCTGTGGCCGGTTCTCCACTGTTCCTCCATGACCCTGTGGCCGGTTCTCCACTGTTCCTCCATGACCCTGTGGCCGGTTCTCCACTGGTCCTTCATGACCCTGTGGCCGGTTCTCCACTGGTCCTCCATGACCCTGTGGCCGGTTCTCCTCTGGTCCTTCATGACCCTGTGGCCGGTTCTCCACTGGTCCTTCATGACCCTGTGGCCGGTTCTCCACTGGTCCTTCATGACCCTGTGGCCGGTTCTCCACTGGTCCTTCATGACCCTGTGGCCGGTTCTCCACTGGTCCTTCATGACCCTGTGGCCGGTTCTCCACTGGTCCTTCATGACCCTGTGGCCGGTTCTCCTCTGGTCCTTCATGACCCTGTGGCCGGTTCTCCACTGGTCCTTCATGACCCTGTGGCCGGTTCTCCACTGGTCCTTCCTTGGAGCACTTTTGATAGAGACTGACCACTGCAGACCGGGAACACCCCACAAGAGCTGCAGTTTTGGAGATGCTCTGACCCGTCACAATCTGGCCCAAACTCGCTCAAATCCTTACACTTGCCCATTTTTCCTGCTTCAAACACATCAACTCTGAGGACGAAATGTTCACTTGCTGCCTAATATATCCCACCCACTAACAGGTGATGAAGAGATCATCAGTGTTATTCACTTCACTGTCAGTGCTCTTAATGTTATGCCTGATCGGTGTATATAGACCTTCAGGCTATATATGCATTTGAACAAACACATCCCCTCTGTTTATCACATTCTGCCTCTATTTACAGTTGGGTCTCGTTTGCTCAGACAGACAGAGAGAGAGTTAGACAGAATGAATGAAAGCATTTCTCGTCTCACATGCCCACACACATCAGAATGACGCGTCTCTCCTATTCAAACCGGTCTAAATCTAATCCGGTTCTGGAGCGCCGCTGACATTTACACGCAGGAACGTCTGTGGGAGTCAAAACCACCCACAGGAAAGACAAACTCTATTACCCATAAACAGAAATGAGATCTAATGGAAACTCTTCTCCTGAGAAAAAGACCCCCGTAATCTCACTGTGCCATCTTTATCGGCTTTAATATATCAGCCTTATATTCTTATTGGCCGATAACCATACCATTAAAAGTTAACATTTATCGGCCGATACTGATTTGGTGGCCGATATACTGTGCATCCCTAACATACACCTAAAAAACTAATGAAAGAAGTGGTACAATTACTAAAAACTAGTAAAGTACATAAGAAGTACGTAACAAAATATGAAATATGACATGAAACTTGACTCTAAATATGAATAAACATAATAGAATAGGCTCTAAACAATGCTCCTCTCTAAATAGATACAGTAAATGTTAAAGTCAATGCAGCAATCGCTTTAATACTGCCTCATCCTCTCAATTATCAGCGATCATGTGACCCTGAACACCTGACACGTGTAAAACAAACCGTTTGGAAGGTGATGATGAAGGACTGCATTTGTAGCTCAGGCTGTAAGAGACTCGTAAATCTCTCACTGAGAGCAGATAAAGGAATGCAGTGATGCTGCTGGTGTAAATCAAACGGGTTTACACACTTCTCAGAGTCTATGAAACATCTCCAGCATTCGCAAGAATCAGCTACACATGCAGGAGATCTGCTGAATAATCATACGCTAGAGCTCGGTGATTCATCGTTAAAAGATTGAGATCTCCAGTCAAACACCCACGCTTCCTTAACGCCAATGCTTTTTTTGTCTATTAAACATTATTTCTGTGTTACAATAATTCAAATGATCACAGAAGTATTGGTGGCAACAAGTGACTGTTAAATACGTATTTGTCATTGAATCATTCATTCAAGAGATTCGTTCAAAAACACTGATTCGTCCAGTATTGAAACAAGTGAAGTCTTTATGAGTGAGTCATTGAATCATTCATTCAAGAGATTTGTTCAAAAACGATGATTCATCCAGTAATCAAACAAGTGAAGTCTTTATGAGTGAGTCATTGAATCATTCACTCAAGAGATTCGTTCAAAAACACTGATTCATCCAGTAATGAAACAAGTGAAGTCTTTTTGAGTGAGTCATTGAATCATTCATTCAAGAGATTCGTTCAAAAACACTGATTCATCCAGTAATGAAACAAGTGAAGTCTTTATGAGTGAGTCATTGAATCATTCATTCAAGAGATTTGTTCAAAAACATTGATTCATCCAGTAATGAAACAAGTGAAGTCTTTATGAGTGAGTCATTGAATCATTCATTCAAGAGATTTGTTCAAAAACACTGATTCATCCAGTAATGACACAAGTGAAGTCTTTATGAGTGAGTCATTGAATCATTCATTCAAGAGATTTGTTCAAAAACACTGATTCATCCAGCAATGAAACAAGTCATTGAATCATTCATTCAAGAGATTCGTTCAAAAACACTGATTCATCCAGTAATGAAACAAGTGAAGTCTTTATGAGTGAGTCATTGAATCATTAATTCAAAAGATTTGTTCAAAAACACTGATTCATCCAGTAATGAAACAAGTGAAGTCTTTATGAGTGAGTCACTGAATCATTCATTCAAGAGATTTGTTCAAAAACACTGATTCGTCCAGTAATGAAAAAAGTGAAGTCTTTATGAGTGAGTCATTGAATCATTCATTCAAGAGATTCGTTCAAAAACACTGATTCATCCAGTAATGAAACAAGTGAAGTCTTTATGAGTGAGTCATTGAATCATTAATTCAAAAGATTTGTTCAAAAACACTGATTCATCCAGTAATGAAACAAGTGAAGTCTTTATGAGTGAGTCACTGAATCATTCATTCAAGAGATTTGTTCAAAAACACTGATTCGTCCAGTAATGAAACAAGTGAAG
>JARQWZ010002533.1:155000-170000 GCA_033150135.1 Gobio occitaniae
AAGTAGTTTCTCTAGAAGGTAATGAGATTAAGAGGAGGGCAATGGAGCCGTTTGCTAAAGTCTCCCGATTTTCCTCTAGAGATTTAAAGGACCTGGACAATGCCAAGACCAAATTCTGCAATCAAAACACCATCGGTCAGATTTATTCTGAGCAATGGACGTTTATTCTGTGGCTACAGCGCATGAACTTCGCCAAAGCTTTAAACGTGAACTGTTGTCTCAGCCCAGCGGTGATTCAGCAGGTATTAATGAACTGATGTTCAACTTAATTAAACCAGCGCAAACTGTGACAAACATTCTCTGAAGATCCTGCATGTGAGCACAGCGGTCCTCCACCTCGACTGAACGCATGGGGTTGATTTCACCATCCATATATCCTGCAATATCATCTGAAAATATGCTTCCAAAAATGATTTCACAGCCTGAGAACATTTTCAAGTTAGATCATGCACAAAATAAAATTAATGCCATCATTTACTCACTCTCATGTTGTTCAAATCTTTATTTCATGGAGCGCTGCGGCTGCTCTTTTTCATCAAATTAAAGAATAAAATGGCCTTCAAGCTCAAAAAGGACAAAATAACAAGTATGCGCTGTCCACAAGGCTTACCATTTCAACGCTGATTTTTTTCCTTGATTAAATTTGTCATTAAAGGATTAGTTCACTTCAAAATGAAAATGTACTCGCCCCCATCTCATCCAAGATGTTCATGTCTTTCTTTCTTCAGTGGAAAAGAAATGAAGTTTTTTGAGGAAAACGTTCCAGGAATTTTCTCCACATAATGGACATCAATGGGAACCAACGGCTGAAGGTCCAAATCAATGCAGTTTCAGAGGAAGAGATTCAGAGGCTCTGATCCCAGACGAGGAATAGAGTCTGATCTTGACAAACCATCGGACATTTTCAGAAAAATCAACATTTATATACTTTTAAACCTCAAATGTGCGACTACGTGTTGTTATTCTTCACGGCGTATGACATCATCACGTCAGAAAGGTCACACATGACGTAGGTGGAAGCACCGACCCAGTGCCGAAAAACTCTTATAACTCATCTCAACTCTTAGCTCATCTCAACTCTTAGCTCATCTCAACTCTTTTAACTCATCTCAACTCTTAGCTCATCTCAACTCTTTTAACTCATCTCAACTCTTTTAACTCATCTCAACTCTTTTAACTCATCTCAACTCTTTTAACTCATCTCAACTCTTTTAACTCATCTCAACTCTTAGCTCATCTCAACTCTTTTTACTCATCTCAACTCTTTTAACTCATCTCAACTCTTTTAACTCATCTCAACTCTTTTAACTCATCTCAACTCTTTTAACTCATCTCAACTCTTTTAACTCATCTCAACTCTTAGCTCATCTCAACTCTTTTTACTCATCTCAACTCTTTTAACTCATCTCAACTCTTTTAACTCATCTCAACTCTTTTAACTCATCTCAACTCTTAGCTCATCTCAACTCTTTTTACTCATCTCAACTCTTTTAACTCATCTCAACTCTTAACTCATCTAAACTCTTTTAACTCATCTCAACTCTTAACTCATCTCAACTCTTTTTACTCATCTCAAATCTTAACTCAACTCTTTTAACTCATCTCAACTCTTTTAACTCATCTCAACTCTTTACTCACCTCAACTCTTTTAACTCATCTCAACTCTTTTTACTCATCTCAACTCTTTTAACTCATCTCAACTCTTTACTCAGCTCAACTCTTTTAACTCATCTCAACTCTTTTTACTCATCTCAACTCTTTTAACTCATCTCAACTCTTTTAACTCATCTCAACTTTTTTTTAACTCATCTCAACTCTTAACTCATCTAAACTCTTTTAACTCATCTCAACTCTTTTAACTCATCTCAACTCTTTTTACTCCTCTCAAATCTTAACTCAACTCTTTTAACTAATCTCAACTCTTTTAACTCATCTCAACTCTTTACTCACCTCAACTCTTTTAACTCATCTCAACTCTTTTAACTCATCTCAACTCTTTTAACTCATCTCAACTCTTTTACTCATCTCAACACTTTTAACTCATCTCAACTCTTTTTACTCATCTCAACTCTTTTAACTCATCTCAACTCTTTACTCATCTCAACTCTTTTAACTCATCTCAACTCTTTACTCACCTCAACTCTTTTAACTCATCTCAACTCTTTTAACTCATCTCAACTCTTTTACTCATCTCAACACTTTTAACTCATCTCAACTCTTTACTCAGCTCAACTCTTTTAACTCATCTCAACTCTTTTTACTCATCTCAACTCTTTTAACTCATCTCAACTCTTTACTCATCTCAACTCTTTTAACTCATCTCAACTCTTTTACTCATCTCAACACTTTTAACTCATCTCAACTCTTAACTCATCTCAACTCTTTTAACTCATCTCAACTCTTTTAACTCATCTCAACTCTTTTTACTCCTCTCAAATCTTAACTCAACTCTTTTAACTAATCTCAACTCTTTTAACTCATCTCAACTCTTTACTCACCTCAACTCTTTTAACTCATCTCAACTCTTTTAACTCATCTCAACTCTTTTAACTCATCTCAACTCTTTTTACTCATCTCAACTCTTTTAACTCATCTCAACTCTTTACTCATCTCAACTCTTTTAACTCATATCAACTCTACTAACTCATCTCAACTCTTTTTACTCATCTCAACTCTTTTTACTCATATCAACTCTTAACTCATCTCAACTCTTTTAACTCATCTCAACTCTTTTTACTCATTTCAACTCTTTTAACTCATCTCAACTCTTAACTCATCTCAACTCTTTTAACTCATCTCAACTCTACTCATCTCAACTCTTTTAACTCATATCAACTCTTTTAACTCATCTCAACTCTTTTTACTCATCTCAACTCTTTTTACTCATATCAACTCTTTTAACTCATCTCAACTCTTAACTCACCTCAACTCTTTTAGCTCATCTCAACTCTTTTTACTCATCTCAACTCTTTTTACTCATCTCAACTCTTTTAACTCATCTCAACTCTTTTAGCTCATCTCAACTCTTTTTACTCATTTCAACTCTTTTAACTCATCTCAACTCTTCTAACTCATCTCAACTCTTTTTACTCATCTCAACACTTTTAACTCATCTCAACTCTTTTTACTCATCTCAACTCTTTTAACTAATCTCAACTCTTAACTCATCTCAACTCTTTTAACTCATCTCAACTCTTTACTCATCTCAACTCTTTTAACTCATCTCAACTTTTTTTAACTCATCTCAACTCTTAACTCATCTAAACTCTTTTAACTCATCTCAACTCTTTTAACTCTTCTCAACTCTTTTTGCTCATCTCAACTCTTTTAACTCATCTCAACTCTTTTAACTCATCTCAACTCTTTACTCATCTCAACTCTTTTAACTCTTCTCAACTCTTTACTCATCTCAACTCTTTTAACTCATCTCACATAATGAGTCTAGATCAGACTCTATTCCTCGTCTGGGATCGTGCAGAGCCTCTGAAGCCCTTACTTTGAAACTGCATTGATTTGGACCTTCAGCCGTTGGTTCCCATTGAAGTCCATTATGTGGAGCAAAATCCTGGAATGTTTTCCTCAAAAAAACCACTGAAGAATGAAAGACATGCTTGTGAATAGAAATCAAATCAAATCATGAAATTTGTATCAATGCCGAGCCTTACTTTAAACAATTATTTTACAACACTACATTGTTTCAAAGCAGCTTTACATTAATAAAGAGGAAAATGACAGTGTTAATGTTGTGAAATTCATCAATTATGAATCCAATTCAAGCTATACAGAAGACAATGGTGTCTTTGTTGAATATTGAATACTAATTGTTAATTAGGGCACATGAGGGTGAGTAAATGATGACAGAACGTCAGGAGCGTATGCATTACAGCATACCCACAGAATGAGGGGAAAGAGACAGCCGTGTTTCCGATGGCGTGCCCGAGTCGCCGTGTGTCTGGCGGGCTGCCAGAGACCCTCCTGTGAACTTACACGCATCCAGACACAATTAATTATGCATGAGACGAGCCGCCAGCGTGTTCTTGAGATGCTCGTGTGTTTGCACACAAAGGTTACAAGTGTGTCTTTGTTTCTGTGCTTTTTACTTTTCCAAACTAAATATGTGGCATTTGCACAAGTAAAACTTACTGCACCACATTGCTAAGGTGTTGTGGGTGGTTGCTAGGGCGTTGCTATGTAGTTTACAAGGGTGTTGTGAGTAGTTACCAGGGGATTGCTATGCAGTTGCTAGGGTGTTGTGGGTGGTTGCCAGGGCATTGGTATGCAGTTACTAGAGCACTTCTTTGCAGTTACTAGGGTGACTGGATGCCAGGATATTACTATGCAGTTGGTAGGGCATTGTATGTGGTTGCTAGAGTGTTTCTATGCAGTTGCTAGGGCATTGTGGGTGGTTGCCAGGGCATTGCTATGCAGTTGCTAGGGTGTTGTGGGTGGTTGGCGGGGTTTTGCTTTTCAGTTGTTAGGGTGTTGCGTTGGTGTTGCCAAAGGATTTATTTGCAATTGCTAGATTGTTGCTTTGCAGTTGGTAGGGCATTGTAGGCAGCTAACAGGGTGTTACTATGCAGTTGCTAGGGTGTTGTGGATGGTTGCCAGGATGTGGCTATGTAGTTGCTAGAGCATTTTAGGTAGTTGCCAGGGCATTACTATGCAGTTTCTAGGGCGTTGCTATGCAGTTTACCAGGGTGTTGGGGGTGGTTACCAGGGCATTGCTATGCAGCTGCTAAGACTTTGCAATGCAGTTACGAGAGCATTGCTATGCAGTTGCTTGGGCATTGTGGGTGGTTGCTAGGGCGTTGCTATGCAGTTGCTAGTGTGTTGTGGGTGGTTCCCAAGGTTTTGATATGCAGTTGCTAGGGTGTTGTAGGTGGTTGCCAGGGCATTGGTATGCAGTTACTAGAGCACTTCTTTGCAGTTACTAGGGTATTGTGATAAGATGTCAGTATATTACAATGCAGTTGGTAAGGCATTGTAGGTGGTTGCTAGAGTGTTTCTATGCAGTTGCTAGGGCATTGTGGGTGGTTGCCAGGGCACTGCTATGCAGTTGCTAGGGTGTTGTGGGTCGTTGGCGGGGTGTTGCTTTTCAGTTGATAGGGTGTTGTGTTGGTGTTGCCAAAGGATTTATTTGCAGTTGCTAAAGCGTTTATTTGCAGTTGCTAGGGTGTTGTGGATGGTTGCCAGGATGTGGCTATGTAGTTGCTAGAGCATTGTAGGTAGTTGCCAGGGCATTACTATGCAGTTGCTAGGGCATTGTGGATGATTGCCAGAAAATTGCTAAGCATTTGCTAGAGTATTGCTTTGCTGTTAGTAGGGCATTGTGGGTGGTTGCCAGGGTGTTGCTATGCAGTTGCTAGGATGTTGTGGCTGGTTGCCAGGATGTTGCTATGTAGTTGCTAGGGTTGTGTGGGTGGTTGTCAGGGTGTTACTTTGGAGTTGCTAAGACCAATTCAAAATATATTCTTTGATATTCTGCTCCGTACATGTGTGTGCAAAATTGTCAAAAAAAATGTTTGGTACATTTGTTCATTTAGAAGAGCAATTCCAACAAGCCACACTCTGACGTGTGGTTCATGTAGCACAAACGGTGCAGGTTTGTTCAAATCACTAACAATAAATACGAGCAACAGTAATAGCGATGCTCGACTTCACAAACACACTAATGAGGCACATTTCAGTTGTTTAGTTGCAAATGTTTGCTCGGTTCTGCTTAGTTAAACCACCTCTACGCTCCACTGCAGAAAGTCCAGTTTGCAGATGGTCAGCAGAATAAACCGATCAATACAGCAGAGCGTTTAAACCCAGAACAGCAGCGTGATTGTTAGAGAAACATCACGTCCACATCACTTCATCAGCTGCTGATCCATGGAGATGAAGGGCTTTACGGCAAACACAGACTGAGCACTGAGCAAACAGACAGAAACACTGAGAAACGCGTCTCAGGAACAAGGAACAATTCACAATCAACTTTTAGATGCTTCAGACATTTTTATTTACAATCAAATTCGGTGTAGGATTTACATAACATATTGAATTCAATGCACATTTTTAAAGTAGAAAGACCAAAATAGTTTGTTTATTGTAAAACAGTCCAAACATCTTTGTTTTATAATTATATACAGTGTACTTTAGAAATCTGGCATATTTTAAATGGAAAAAAATAGGATATTGTTCACTTTCAATATCAGCCAAATCAGAGCAATTATCATATTTTGAAAAATCTAAATCCAGGTCATAATTCACCCCAAAATCTAAAATTATATATATTTGTATTATGACTTTGCAGACTGTCACAAAATCACATGATATGATTTAAGAAAATTAAGCACATTCTCATATTTATTCTCATTACTGTAACAATACAATAAAGTAAACATTCAGTCTGGACCAGTGGTTAAATTGGCTTTTGTAGGGAGGGGGAGCCCTTGTTCATGGTGAATGGTCATTAAAAATCGCGCCGGAAAAATACTTAATGTGTTTTTACAACAGAGGGGCTCTTTTTCCAGTATTAATGTGTAAGATAGGGTTGAGTAGTTATTCAAACAAAGAGAAATATTTTACAGTTCACTTATGGCCATAAGCAGGGTTTTTAAAATCAGTGTGGTCCCAAATATCAGGTAGTTAGGGGAGTTCGGGGAAAATTTTGATTTCTCTGATCTACATTATGTGCATTTTTAATAAGTTTGAAGGCCAAAAAATTTATAATAAGTACCTTTCAAAACCATGTCAGTGGGCACAGTAGATTATTTGACAATACCCCCCTAAAGATGAGCTCTGACTAGTCTTTTCATTTTCGTCTGTCCCTGAAAAGGGTTGGGAACTTTTTTTGACCAAAGAGCCATTTTTTTTCTTCATTTTTGGTAAATGCATTTTTCCAAAAGAGCCACAGTAAAAATTTATATAAAATGATTATTAAAAAGCTTTTTTTTTTTCAATAAAATGTCAACAGTAGTAATTATTAGGTCCATAACTAAAAACAAACAATTATGCAGCAAACAATAAATAAGTTGCAATATGGAATTAATTGTGCAGGACTTTCACTGTGAGGTTGACCAACTGATGAGTATAAATCCTCTTGGTGTGTGTGAACGCCCACAGTGCTTACATCTACTATGTTTATGTGAATAGGCCTACTCGACTTGGCATTTTGATATAATTCTGTGTTTATTTGGCCGTTAAGGCGCGCAACCGAAGACAAAGGCTAGTGCGCGTGTCCGTTTGTCCGTGTTGCGCTCGGAGCTAGCGCGCGCACAGCATCCTGTCAGAAATTCAGTTGTCTTTCGTGACTTATCATGCTTTTATTATTTATTTTATCATGACACTCGCGAACAGCACTGAACACACAACTTTAATATTATTATCATAAACTTGTCATTAACTTCGGTAGGCTGTACAACAGGGTAATTGTAATTGGCTGCTTTTTTCTGCAGAGAACGGATCTCTATTGATGTGTGTGTCTAATCTTTTTATCGATCATGTTAGTAAATGTTAGATATGTTGGTAAAGTGTGAGAGACCTGGCGAGCCATAGGTTCCCGACCGCTGCTCTAGCCGTTCGCGGATTTCCATGGTAACTCACTGTTAGAATTGTGACAGTTTTACCTGATGGCTGTGGCCGCGGTGCTGAACCAGAGAACGCAGCGCAGCGATTAATGCATTATGACGTCTGATAATTCCATGTAGCCTGTATTTGCCAGGAGACGAACAATAATTAAAGTCTAATAACAATATTTCGTGCTGAAGGAGACGGAGCTGAGCTCCAGCAGGGTGTGTTGTGGACCTGAGGAGGCGGAGCTGCGCTCCGGTGCGCTCCGGCCCAATTTAACCTCTGCTCTGGACACAATGCTTTTAAAAAAAAAACATTTGAATATATAAAGCATCCCAAAACATACTGCCATCATGATTTGTTAAATATTAAAAAAATTACATTATTAACTAAAATTCTGATTATAAACTAATTCTGTTAAATTTACAGGTTTAAAACTGCTAGAAATTTACAGTAAACATGTTTGCAACATTTTAGGTTTTACAGATTTAACTTAAATTTACAGTAAAAACACATTTAATACACACATTTCATGTTAATTTAACATTCAATTGAAATACTAACATCGGTTTTGTACCTTTGTAATGTTTGTAATATAATTCTGGGAATGTCAAGTTACTGTCTTGTAACTTGCGATGCAAATGTGCAATTTTTGCATTACTTATAATAACTTTTACTGTATTGTTCGATCATTTTCTGCATATAATGCATCCCAAAACATACTACCATCATGATTTGTTAAATATTTTAAAAATGACATTATTATCTTTCTTTTTTAGCATTACGGCAATGAGAATTAGAGGGTGTTTAAATGCCACGAAAACAACGTCACAATGCTGTAATGTCAGTCTCAGTATCTCTGCAAAATATCATTTCTTATTTGTGTGACATATGACCTATAGACTATATAGACGGATGAGAGAGAGAGAGAGAGAGAGAGAGAGAGAGCGGTGAGTGTCATGAAGTGGACATACTGATGGATAAGAGCCTCTGACATTGCATTGAGCAGCTTTTTGAACAGACGGGTGTTTAAGAGGACAAAGACACGGACAGCTGCAGGAGAACAGAGAGAGAGAGAGAGTCTTATCTTAAATTTGATATATTCTGATCATATTAAATGTATGTGTGAGATAAAGAGAGCAAGAGACAGAGAAAGAAAGAGGGGTTGGTACTGCATCGATCAGTCGCTGAAACACAAAGGCTGACCGGATTGATCGGATTTGTGAACTATACATAACACCCGACCTCGAGCTCCTGATTTCTCTCGGATCTCCCTGACCCGTTCACCCTCGGCTCCCTTCACCCCTAAAACACCATCTCATCATCATACGCCAATAAATCCATCGCCGTTAATCCTCTTATTTTCACCCTAACCTCTCATTGTGGTCTTCTAAAGCCGCACATCCACTTGGCCCTCAGAACATCACAAACCGCAGACAATCCCGAAGGAAACACTGATGGAGAATCCTGCCAGCTGTCTGAGTGGCCCGTGATTGTGATGTAACAGCAGCGCGGTCAGTGTGTCGCAAAGGGTCTGAAGAGCTTCCTCATGGCCGCCGGGCCTGTGAAGACGTGCCGGGGTGAATAATAAATGCTCGCAGCTGCCGGGGACTTTTTGATCTCATGCAACTTCAGTAAAGCTGCCAAATGGAACCAGATCTTATACCTCTCCTCTCGCCTGGAGCCTGTCGAACACACTCACTGATGCTCACGGACACTGATATCTCTCTTCTGCTGTAAAGGAGCATTCAGGAGCAGATATTTACATCTGTACACGAGGAAAAGCTTCACGAATAAACTGATCTGAGCACATGCAGGCGTTCCCTTAAGGAAACATCTGATCTGACTTTCACTGCTGTCTCAAATAACATTCACTGAATTAAACATCGCAAAATCAAGGACATTTTAGGGAGGATTTTAATGGTGCATCACTTTGATTTTAAACATTTAAATGCGCATCCTTCAAAATCTTGCGACTTGCGATGCAAATGTGCAATTTTTGCATTTCCTATAATAACTTTTACTGTAATGTTCGTTTTCTGCATTTCACTTCCTCTGGCTTGTGTACTAATATACACTGTTAAAACTAATTCTGTTAAATTTACAGTAAAACATATGTTTGCAACATTTCAGGTTTTATAGATTTAACTTAAATTTACAGTAAAAAAAAAACACATTTAATATACGCATTTGACGTTAATTTAACATCCAATTTAAATACTATAACCTCTGTTTTGTACCTTTGTAATATCATTCTGGGAATGCCAAAGTTTTGCAACTTGCAATGCAAATGTGCAATTTTTGCATTTCTTATAATAACTTTTACTGTATTGTTCGATCGTTTTCTGCAGTTCACTTCTACTGGCTTGTGTACTAATATACACTGTAAAAACTAATTCTGTTAAATTTACAGTAAAAACCTGCTAGAAATTTTACCGTAAAACATATGGTTGCAACATTTCAGGTTTTATAGATTTAACTTAAATTTACAGTAAAAAAAAACACATTTAATATACGCATTTGACGATAATTTAACATCCAATTGAAATACTAACATCTGTTTTGTACCTTTGTGATATAATTCTGGGAATGTCAATTTACAGTTTTACAACTTGCAATGCAAATGTGCAATTTTTGCATTTCTTATAATAACTTTTACTGTTTTGTTCGATCATTTTCTGCATTTCACTTTCCTCTGGCTTGTGTACTAATATACACAGTAAAAACTAATTCTGTTAAATTTACAGTAAAAAACTGCTAGAAATTTTACCGTAAAACATATGGTTGAAACATTTTAGGTTTTACAGATTTAACTTAAATTTACAGTAAAAAAAAACATATTTAATATACACATTTCACTTTAATTTACCAGTCAATTGAAATACTAACATCTGTTTTGTACCTTTGTAATATAATTCTGGGAATGCCAAAGTTTTGCAACTTGCAATGCAAATGTGCAATTTTTGCATTTCTTACAATAACTTTTACTGTATTGTTCGATCGTTTTCTGCAGTTCACTTCTACTGGCTTGTGTACTAATATACACTGTAAAAACTAATTCTGTTAAATTTACAGTAAAAACCTGCTAGAAATTTTACCGTAAAACATATGGTTGCAACATTTCAGGTTTTATAGATTTAACTTACATTTACAGTAAAAAAACACATTTAATATACGCATTTGGCGTTAATTTAACATCCAATTGAAATACTAACATCTGTTTTGTACCTTTGTAATATAATTCTAGGAATGTCAATTTACGGTTTTGCAACTTGCAATGCAAATGTGCAATTTTTGCATTTCTTATAATAACTTTTACTGTATTGTTCGAACATTTTCTGTATTTCACTTTCCTCTGGCTTGTGTACTAATATACACAGTAAAAACTAATTCTGTTAAATTTACAGTAAAAAACTGCTAGAAATTTTACCGTAAAACATATGGTTGAAACATTTTAGGTTATACACATTTCACTTTAATTTACCAGTCAATTGAAATACTAACCTCTGTTTTGTACCTTTGTAATATAATTCTGGGAATGCCAAAGTTTTGCAACTTGCAATGCAAATGTGCAATTTTTGCATTTCTTATAATAACTTTTACTGTATTGTTCGAACATTTTCTGCATTTCACTTTCCTCTGGCTTGTGTACTAATATACACAGTAAAAACTAATTCTGTTAAATTTACAGTAAAAAACTGCTAGAAATTTTACCGTAAAACATATGGTTGAAACATTTTAGGTTATACACATTTCACTTTAATTTACCAGTCAATTGAAATACTAACCTCTGTTTTGTACCTTTGTAATATAATTCTGGGAATGCCAAAGTTTTGCAACTTGCAATGCAAATGTGCAATTTTTGCATTTCTTATAATAACTTTTACTGTATTGTTCAATCGTTTTCTGTATTTCACTTTGCTCTAGCTGGCTTGTGTATACTAATCTAAACTCTAAAAAAAATCTATAAAATTTACAGTAAAAAAACTGCCAGAAATTTACTGTAAAACATATGGTTGCAACATTTCAGGTTTTACAGATTTAACTTAAATTTACAGTAACAAAAAAAAAAAATTGCAAATGTGCAATTTTTGCATTTCTTACAATAACTTTTACTGTATTGTTCGATCGTTTTCTGCATTTCACTTCTACATTCTTCTACAATATACACTGTAAAAACGAATTCTGTTAAATTTACAGTAAAAACCTGCTAGAAATTTTACCGTAAAACATATGGTTGCAACATTTTAGGTTTTACAGATTTAACTTAAATTTACAGTAAAAAAAAACATTTAATATACGATTTTTCACTTTAATTTACCAGCCAATTGAAATACTAACATCTGTTTTTTATCTTTGTAATATTTGTAATATAATTTTGGGAATGTAAATTTTTTGTTTTTTCAATGTAAATAATAAAAGGATTTGTTCTTTTTTATTTCCAAAAACTGTCAAATTAAATTGTTAATTAATACTGTAAAATTACAATAAATGTACAGTTAGATCTATTAAAGTTATTCTAAAAACATTCTGTTTTATTAACCAATCAAAAGTTTTTTACCGTAGCATTTTTACAGTCTTTTACTGTTATTATTACATTTACATTCATGCATTTAGCAATCACTTTTATCCAAAGCAACTTGCAAAAGAGAAATCTCATACTTAAGAGCCAAGATGTGATTTTTAAAAAAGCATACTGTAAAATTGTAAACATATATGGCTCTTTCTGTGCACATCAGTCAGATTGTCTTGTGGCATGCATCTACCACAAAGACTAACACTGATCATATGTGCAGATGCTCAGATGACAGAACAATATTTCCATAATCACACATCAAGTCATGCAAACAGAAATTACAGCATGCCATCTTAACGATTTGGATGAGATTACAGATCGGATATCAGACATCCACCAAACCCCCATCTACTACTATTAACCCATGATAATGATACAAAGATTAATGAGATAATGATGGAACCCACAAGTAATATGAGATTATACGATATGAAGTGTCCTCTTACCTGGAGTTGCTGAAGTTGTCAGAGCTCAGAGCACGAGTCCTCGCCGGCTGAATGCAGGAAGATCAGCTGAGCAGAACCGAGCCGAAGTGCGGATGCGGATGGAGAAAGAGCCTATCTCATCCGAGTCTGCTGGAACTTCAGTCACAGCAAATCAATTGAACTCCACCAAATGAAGCTGTAAACGCTCTTGAACAGTTCCCGACGGTAGAGCAATGACAAGGACCGGGAACATCCGCGGACGAACACCGACTGCCGCCGGTCTCGCGCCTCCGTCTACTGGAGAGATCAGAGACAAAAGGGTGCTGAAGACGGAAGAGCACAGCTCTCACAAACCCCCTCCCGAACCCGAGAGAGAGAGAGAGAGAGAGAGAGAGAGAGAGAGAGAGAGAGAGAGAGAGAGAGAGAGAGAGAGAGAGCAGCGATCACACTGGAATACGACTCATGGGAGAATGCATCAATATATCATGACTGTTAACAAATCATTTTAGGCTCCTATTGCATTATAGATTAGCTAAATCATTTTTGCAGCAGACACTCTTAAAACCAGAGGTTCATTATTGGAATCTTTTTGTTTTCATAACCTTTAGCATCCACCTTTCCATTAGTGGAAAAAGGATTATTTCGATTTTTCTTCACAGTTTTTTTTTTAAGAAGGAAAGTTCAAGGAAAGGTTATTTTGGGAAAGCAAAAGTGATTATATGCATGGCATCGCGGTGAAAACCCTTTTTAGTAGTTTATAGGCTACAGCGCACAATGAAAATGTTTAGTCAGATAATCTGGATTATTATTAAGAGTAAAATAGCAAATGTTACCTGAATAGCACCCCAAACAATGTCGTTTTAAAAGGTGCACGGTCACGTTAGCGAAATTTCGAAGATAAATTCGCCAGCAAAAAAATGTCCATTATCAATATTATAGCAAAAGGAAGCACCACTAAAGTCTCTCTTTCAAACCAAGCAGCTTTCTGTTGATCAACGCGGCGAATTCGCGTGACTAATTTGAACACGAGCGAAATATGGAACTTTCCCGCCCTCACGCGAAAATCCTGATCGCGTGGATTCCTATAGAAATCGCAAAGGTCAGAACAGTTAAACATAGATCCAACAACATAGATATATGCAGTTAACTGTACTACTTCACTTTTTACTGTTTATTGACAAAAACGTTAATTATCAGCACAATGTGATTTTAAAGGTGCGCAGTCATGTTAGCGAAATTTCGGAGAAAAATTTGCCAGCAAAGAGTGTTGAATTGTCCATGATCAATATTATAGCAAAAGGAAGCACCACTAAAGTCTCTCTTTCAAACCAAGCAGCTTTCTGTTGAACAACGCAGCGAATTCGCGTGACAAATTTGAAAACGAGTGAAATATGGAACTTTCCCGCCCTCACGCGAAAATCCTGATCGCGTGGATTCCTATTGAAATCGCAAAGGGTCAGAACAGTTAAACATAGATCCAACAACATAGATATATGCAGTTAACTGTAGGCTACTACTTCACTTTTTACTGTTTATTGACAAACGATTTATAAGTGCCAAACAATGTCATTTTAAAGGTGAGCGGTCACGTTAGCGGAATTTCGGAGAAAAATTTGACAGCAAAAAGTGTAAATTGTCCATTATCAATATCAGCTATAGCAAAAGGAAGCAGCACTAAAGCCTCTTTCAAACCAAGCAACTTTCTGTTGATCAACGAGGCGAATCCCTCACGCGAAAATCCCGATCGCGTGGATTCCTATTGAAATGATTTCACATTTGAAGTGCACAGGGTCGGAACAGTTAAAAATAGATTCAGGAACACAGATGCAGTTAACTGCACTACTTCACTGTTTACTGTTTATTGACATAACTGATATTTATGTTTCAAGTATAACCACAAAACATGAAGATTAGTTGTTAGAGCGCATATTTTTTACATACATTGCACAAAAATTACAAGAATGACAAAAAACGTTTTATTTTATTTATATGTATGATTGACATTTGGTTAACTGTGCAGGAGGCGCCAAAAGTTGGGTTGCACATGTGCGAAACAAACCTTAAAGCTGCAGTCCCTTACTTTTTTTGGTTAAAAATTATCCAAAATCTATTTTTTAACCAAGTACATAACCAGCCAGTGTTCAAAACCATCTCCTTACCTTAGCTCGATTCACAACAAGTTTGTAACAGGGCTGTAACTATCACAAACTATCACAAAACTATTAGCGACAAAGAGGCAACTTACGGACTGCAGCTTTAAAGGGTTAGTTCACCCAAAAATGAAAATAACGTCATTTATTCCTCACCCTCATGCCGGTCCACCTGTAAGACCACCGTTCATCTTCAGAACACAAATGAAGATGTTTGTGTTGAAATCTGAAGGCTCAGTGAGGCCTGCATAGAGAGCAAAGCAAGATCTCAAGATCCATTAATGTGCTAAAAACA
>JARQWZ010002533.1:175000-223014 GCA_033150135.1 Gobio occitaniae
CTAAACCTTCCCAGAAGAGCTGAAGCTGTTAGAGCTGCATAGGGTTGGCCCGACTCCATATTAAACCCCACGGATTAAGAATGGGATGTTCATGTGCGTGTAAAGGCAGGCATCACAAAACTTTTGCCAATATAGTGCAACCTTTTTTAGGGTTCTTTAAAACTCATGAACCCATAGGGTTTTCTATGCACATAGAACCCCATTAAACCTTTTCTGTAACGTTGCTGCCGGATGCGGAGCTGCTGAGTTCTCCATCCCAGCAGAAAACGCTCATAAACGTGATGAATGAACCTGACACAGAGCAGCCCTCTGCTTCACATAAAATAAAAAGCAATGTCTTTAAGCACAGCGGTAAGTTCCAGATAAGTAAAAGCAATACAGTGAGAAGCACATGGAGTGAGACAGACAGCCAGCGCAGGGGCGTAGGAACGACTTTGACTTTGGGGGGGACATTTTGGCCACAATGAATCAACGTCCATCCCACCATAACAGTAACATACAGTATGGTGACATGGTACAACATGTATGTTTTGCTCATGTGATAATGTAACGGGAAAACAACATTCTGCATATTGAAATGTGCAGTAAGTGCTCATTTGTTTCACCCCCATTTCTTTTAAAAAATCTATTTTGCACTAGATACACAAAATACTTCCTCTCAGCGTCTTTTGGACAAAAATGTCGCCATTGGAACCCATTAAAACTGCAATTTTTAATCCCATTACCATTTATCTATAAAATTATGCAATCTTTGTTAATAGGCTTTTATTCTGTTGGCAGAAAATAGGCTAAAACAAACTTGCCCTCAAATAGAATAGATATAGACAAAACAGCATATTAATAGCCTAATAGAGATTGAACAGGCTACTCCAAACTGCGATTATTCTGGTTAAAATGTGTTTTTTTTTTTTTTTTTTTTACAAATGAAAAATGTATGCATATAACATTTTATATATTAATGTTTATATATTAATGAGACTAATTATTATTTTCGATAAATACAAATATTTACAATAACATTTTCATTATTTAAAAAAATTAAATACAGTATTTAAGAATAAATAAAATAATATTAATAATAATAATAATAACATTTATATTTTACAGAAAACTGCTGGGTTACAGACAGCATATGACTAAAAATCACTAGAAAGGTCTAAGGATTTAATGTAAAAAAATAAATGAAATTCTGTGCTTTTTATCTGTGATATCAATTTTTTTTAAAGTCTATGTATTTAATATGCAATATGAGCCTCTTATGCATCCACTGTGGGGAAAAAACTGTACATTGGAGAAAAACATGGATTGTCATATATATTTATTTAGAGATAAGTATTATTTTTCTTATTTGTTACCCAAACGTTTAATTCAACTGGAAGCCAGAGGGCGCCCTTGAGCAGAAACTCCACATTTGCCTCAGAGAAGTAATCGTTCGTTAGCCCTGAAGCTAGCGATGTAGGATAAACAGAAGATATAAACGCTTTGACTGATGAAATAAACAAGACAATAAACACGACTGCATCAAGATATGGTGTATTTGAGTTCTTCAAGCCTTCACTATTTTCATTATAATAAGGTATGCAGTGCTGATTGAGTGCAGACTTTATCACTGTATAGAATAATATAAAACAATGCATGTCTGCCTCATTCTGTCCAACAAAATACAACGTTATTAAACAGAGACGTATTTTGCAGGCAGATAATTGCCTTTATCATGGGGTTTGTAGTTGTATCACCGCATACGTGTACCAACACCAATATCCCCCAGAAAGAACTGCAACACTCCGAACGAACGCTCTGAGGGCGGCATAGCAAAGACTCCAGAGCTCCACTAGTCACGATTCGATACCATTTTGCTACTGTGTAACGTTAATACATTTCAATGAAAAAGGATAAAACCTTTTTTTTAGACCTAACTGAATGAATTTTAAGACCTCGGATGAAAATCTGGCCGTTTTTAAGACATTTTAAAGCCTTATAAAAAATAAAAATAAAATTTAATTTTAAGACCCCGCGGGAACCCTGTAATTTCAACCGCTTAACTGAGACTATTACCTCATACAAAGTCGAGTGGTACGCCAATGAGCCAGCGCCATTAGTCACATTCTCCTGTATATTTGACTAACAGCTTTGACACAATAACACGGGTCTAAATTCCCTGTAGAATAACCTCTCTCAAAATATTACAAATAAAGGTATAAAAACATAAAAATGGTCAACAATGGTCTAGTTGATTCCCATCATATTTCCTATTTTACATAGAAATACATCACAGTAAGGATGTAAAATGGTTTGCCTTCATGTTAATAATATTGTTATTATTATTAACATGAAGGCAAACCATTTTACATCCTTACTGTGATGTATTTCTATGCAAAATAGGAAATATGGTGGGAATTAACTGGACCAATTGATTAATATAACAATGTAATTATAACAGTTTAAAATAAGGTTCCATTTGTGAACATTAGGTATATTAAAAATAATTCTAAGGAACGAATTAACTTTTGTAAAGGTTAATTTAGACATTTACTAATACACTCACCTAAAGGATTATTAGGAACACACACTAATACTGTGTTTGACCCCCTTTCACCTTCAGAACTGCCTTAATTCTACGTGGCATTGATTCAACAAGGTGCTGAAAGCATTCTTTAGAAATGTTGGCCCATATTGATAGGAGAGCATCTTGCAGTTGATGGAGATTTGTGGGATGCACATCCAGGGCACGAAGCTCCCGTTCCACCACATCCCAAAGATGCTCTATTGGGTTGAGATCTGGTGACTGTGGGGGCCATTTTAGTTCAGTGAACTCATTGTCATGTTCAAGAAACCAATTTGAAATGATTGGAGCTTTGTGACGGTGCATTATCCTGCTGGAAGTAGCCATCAGAGGATGGGGACATGGTGCTCATAAAGGGATGGACATGGTCAGAAACAATGCTCAGGTAGGCCGTGGCATTTAAACCATGTTTATTGGCACTAAGGGGCCTAAAGTGTGCCAAGAAAACATCCCCCACACCATTACACCACCACCACCAGCCTGCACAGTGGCAACAAGGCATGATGGATCCATGTTCTCATTCTGTTTACGCCAAATTCTGACTCTACCATCTGAATGTCTCAACAGAAATCCAGACTCATCAGACCAGGCAACATTTTTCCAGTCTTCAACTGTCCAATTTTGGTGAGCTCGTGCAAATTGTCGCCTCTTTTTCCTATTTGTAGTGGAGATGAGTGGTACCCGGTGGGGTCTTCTGCTGTTGTAGCCCATCCGCCTCAAGGTTGTGTGTGTTGTGGCTTCACAAATGCTTTGCTGCATACCTCGGTTGTAACGAGTGGTTATTTCAGTCAAAGTTGCTCTTCTATCAGCTTGAATCAGTCGGCCCATTCTCCTCTGACCTCTAGCATCAACAAGGCATTTTCTCCCACAGGACTGCCGCATACTGGATGTTTTTCCCTTTTCACACCATTCTTTGTAAACCCTAGAAATGGTTGTGCGTGAAAATCCCAGTAACTGAGCAGATTGTGAAATACTCAGACCGGCCCGTCTGGCACCAACAACCATGCCACGCTCAAAATAGCTTAAATCCCCTTTCTTTCCCATTCCGACATTCAGTGTGGGGTTCAGGAGATTGTCTTGACCAGGACCACACCCCTAAATGCATTGAAGCAACTGCCATGTGATTGGTTGATTAGATAATTGCATTAATGAGAAATTGAACAGGTGTTCCTAATAATCCTTTAGGTGAGTGTACATTATTAAAATGAAAAGTTGTATCTGTTAATATTATTTAATGGAGTTAACGTGTACTAACAATGTCACATTTTTTCATTTTCAAGGACTCTTAGGCCCCGTCCACACGGAGACGCGTTTAGCGATACGTTAAAATTTTGTACCGTATCAGCATTTCGTCCACACGGATCCGGCATTTTGGGAGCATGAAATGAATGCATGAATGATATTTTTTTTAACCGGGTCCCAGAGTGGATAAATCTGAAACCGACACCCTTGCATTTTCGTGTGTACAGCCAATCCGTATATTTTGTGAAACGGTGATGTCATCACACCACATCCCACAAGGGAAAGACTAGAAAGGGATAAAACTACAGGCACTGGGCATGCGCACATCAATTTAATGACTGTATTTGCATTATTGTAAGGGCAGGTTTAGGGTTGGGGTAGGTGTAGGTGTTAATAAAACACATCTGGTAAGTAGCTAATGTATTTATTGTTATTTTATGATGAGATTTTGCCTCACTTCCTACCATTGTTGTATCCCTTCTCATAGATATACATAATAAAGGCTAGATGTCTTGCGGCGGAGTCTTACCGGCGGCCATCTTGTCACAGGCAAGCTTTCTGGCGGGCTCTGTGGTGCCAGATGTAAGGTGAGTATTCTGCACGAACACAAATACTCTTATCTCGCTGAAATCTTTACGACGGATTTACAAATGGGTTGGTTTCTTACAAATGTTATTAACGTGGCTATAATTCTGGATGATTGAACAAATTATGAATAATTATTCATAAGTATGCAGCATCATAACTACATCTCTGACGTTTATAACAAACCAAACAGTTTGAATATCTGTAGAAAATTTAACAAGTTATAGTTATTTAAAAAGTATTTGCACCATTAAAACACAATGAGTGAGCGAGCTGACTGTGACAAGATGGCCGCCAGGTGCGAACGTCGACCTCCATTTGCCAGCAGTGCGGACGAGACATCTAGCCTTTATCATGTATATCTACACCCCTTCTAGCCACAACTCTTCTTCTCTGTTTTTAGTGTATTTCTGTGGCAGAATCACAGCGCCACACACTGGTCTGGCATGTATACCACATCGCATTGAGTCGGTTTCAGTGGTTTCGTGTGTACGCAGATATTTCTTGAGACGAGGGAAAGGAAGATCGGACAGGGAAAGCTCTGGCTTTGTGTGAATGTGGCCATTGTTTGTTTATGGTTCATTTGTTCTGTTCATCATCACTGTGTATTTAAGACCCTCATTTTGGTTCATTCATTGTCTGGTATTGTTTAGACTCTCGAGTCTCGCTTTTATTCGTATATGTGTGGATTGTAGTTTAATGACTTTGATTTTGATTCTGGATCCTCTTCATCTGGACCTTAACGTACAATGAACAGATGTATTTTTTTATTACCTAACATTATCAAAGATGAATAAATAGGCTATTGGAACAAATGTATTGCTCACTGTTAGTTAATGCATTTTGATTACGAAACTATTTTTTCTTTGCAATAATGACGCAATGTTCAGAACGACACTTGGATTATGCATTAAGAAAGTAAATCGGGTTAACGTTGATTTCATGTTTATTTAAATTAGCGAATGTGGAACATCACAAGCTATTTGTCAAAGAGCCAACAATATTCCCGAATAAGTGGATATTTGACCTCATTTGCAAAACCATTCAATATATTTTTTTTCTAAAACTTTTCTATTAGGCATATAGGAGGAGGCCTATAGTCACGTTCAAAGAGTATTAAAGCAAATGTGCGTGTGATTATCCGCTTTGCCCCAAAAGTGTCAGTATGCGGATGCGGAGTTGGATCAGACTGCGAGTTCTGTATATGAATCTAATCTGTGACTAAACAGAACAGGCAGAAATCAGCATAATCCTAACAGCTCTAATCCACAGTGATCCGTGCTGGCGTTCACCTTCTCTCGAGTGAACAGGTGGGTTTGGTGACTTTTCCGAATGCCAACATCTCCCAGAATCTCAAAACGACCTCATAACGATCTACAGAGAGAGAGAGAGAAACTAATTAAATATAAAATGCAAAAGTGAAGTATCCTCCTTATGTAAATGTGTGAGACTTCCGGTTCATTGGCCACTGTGGGTAGAAAACTAGAAGAAGAATTAAAGTAAAACTATTTGCATTACAAACCAGGGTTATTGAGCCCTATTTGAATGATCTGAGCGCATGGTCTGAAGCGTACAGCGCACTTAGGGCATGTCCGAATCCACTTTTGCTAGTTTAACACCCGTTGCATGGTCCAAAAGTGTTGTCCCTCGTCTCTTAATGAGTCATGCAGGGCTCTCAAGTTTTGAACTGAGTTCAGAGTGAGATTTTGGGTGGGGACGGGGTTCTGGTCTGAAAAATGACAATTCGCACAAATAAAAACATGTTTAATTCAGCATTTCTTAGTGTGTGCGTGTGTGTGAGAGAGAGAAATGTGAAAACCTGGCCTAGGCTATTTCATTATATTTTATCCAGACAATGAATAGTAGGCTATTTCAAAGATGTCAGAGAGTAGGCAAATGGCAAATTAATGTTTCATAATAATTTTGAATATTTCGTTTTTTTCTTTCCTTTTCTTTCCTTCTGAATCAGAACTAAACAGGTGTCAGAATAGCTGCTGAAATTCACATTCTCTGGTCAAACTGTAAGCTAACCTACCAACAGCCTGGACACATACACTCACCTAAAGGATTATTAGGAACACCTGTTCAATTTCTCATTAATGCAATTATCTTATCAACCAATCACATGGCAGTTGCTTCAATGCATTTAGGGGTGTGGTCCTGGTCAAGACAATCTCCTGAACTCCACACTGAATGTCAGAATGGGAAAGAAAGGGGATTTAAGCAATTTTGAGCGTGGCATGGTTGTTGGTGTCAGACGGGCCGGTCTGAGTATTTCACAATCTGCTCAGTTACTGGGATTTTCACGCACAACCATTTCTAGGGTTTACAAAGAATGGTGTGAAAAGGGAAAAACATCCAGTATGCGGCAGTCCTGTGGGAGAAAATGCCTTGTTGATGCTAGAGGTCAGAGGAGAATGGGCCGACTGATTCAAGCTGATAGAAGAGCAACTTTGACTGAAATAACCACTCGTTACAACCGAGGTCTGCAGCAAAGCATTTGTGAAGCCACAACACACACAACCTTGAGGCGGATGGGCTTCAACAGCAGAAGACCCCACCGGGTACCACTCATCTCCACTACAAATAGGAAAAAGAGGCGACAATTTGCACGAGCTCACCAAAATTGGACAGTTGAAGACTGGAAAAATGTTGCCTGGTCTGATGAGTCTGGATTTCTGTTGAGACATTCAGATGGTAGAGTCAGAATTTGGCGTAAACAGAATGAGAACATGGATCCATCATGCCTTGTTCCCACTGTGCAGGCTGGTGGTGGTGGTGTAATGGTGTGGGGGATGTTTTCTTGGCACACTTTAGGCCCCTTAGTGCCAATTGGGCATGGTTTAAATGCCACGGCCTACCTGAGCATTGTTTCTGACCATGTCCATCCCTTTATGAGCACCATGTCCCCATCCTCTGATGGCTACTTCCAGCAGGATAATGCACCGTCACAAAGCTCCAATCATTTCAAATTGGTTTCTTGAACATGACAATGAGTTCACTGAACTAAAATGGCCCCCACAGTCACCAGATCTCAACCCAATAGAGCATCTTTGGGATGTGGTGGAACGGGAGCTTCGTGCCCTGGATGTGCATCCCACAAATCTCCATCAACTGCAAGATGCTCTCCTATCAATATGGGCCAACATTTCTAAAGAATGCTTTTGTGAGTGTATATTCCCCAGCAAATATGAGATGACTTAGTGACAGGGCTCGACATTAAGCCGGTTCAAGTGCTTGTCCTTCGGACAAGTAAATCTGTCATTCACTTGTCCGAGTAAAACATTAGAATTTTTTTTTGTAAATATAATTTATTCTGAAGCAATATTCTCACCAGTGTTCAATCAGCTTTGACATATTTAAATCTGAATATTTGTAATATTTTGACCTTTTATAAAAATATAGGCTATGCTTCAGCTTTCATTTTATATTCTTAAAATTAGAATAAGACACCATAGGGCTGTTACCAATCAAATGAAATAATTTTTCACAGAAAACTGTTATGAGATTGTTTTAAATATTTTTGAATACAAATAAGAAATGTTGGCAAGATGAAACTAAACCCCCAGTAGGGGGCAGCAGGTGCTGATGCTGATTATCTGGGAAACATTCTCTAACAGTTGTCATTGTTTGTGTCAAACAAGTTGTGAATTTGTTGTAACATTAAAACAGGAGATCATGACTTATGTGCTCAAAGTGATGCTCGGAGCTCCAGTGGTTTCAAACCAGGATGTTTTTTTTTTCATTGGTTGTTGCGTTAAATCTTACCCAGATACAATAGTGCTATTTTTTGATTGGCTATTGTGTAGCCTCTTTCTTTTTTTGATTGGCTGATAACTGGCAGGCTCGACTCAAAACTCCAGGGGATACGCACTTGATTCCTGCCCGGTTCCATAGAGAGAGCGGCGCGGCCAGATACATTTTGGGCGCTGCGGCATATTAAATATATGATAAATAGTTTTTCTGCGTGAGAAATACAATGTGTGGCGGGAGTGCGTGACAAAAGACCGAAATGAGTGACTGTCCCAATGCGTGACACTTGAGAGCCCTGGTCAGGGGTGTGTTTTGGGCGTAACGTGCAATAAACCAATCAGAGTCTCATCTCCCTTTCCCTTTAAAAGCCAGTTGTGCTCACATGATGGCGGATTCACTGTTTACATGAGGAGAGACTGAACGCTTCTCCAGAGAGGAATACTTTTATTTGTAATATTTGGCGTGTGTAATAAGCAGAGTGTATGGGCACCGCCTATAGGCTCATATTACTAACACACCCTTTAAATAACACAAAATCAATGGCGCAGTCGATTTCAGGCCCTGTCCACACGAACACGGGTATTTTCAAAACCGCAGCTTTTTCTATGTGGTTAGGCCGTTCAACCACAAGCAAACTCAGTGTCTGGACACTGAAACCGAACTTTTTTGAAAACTCCAGCCAGGGTGAACATTTTTAGAAACTCCGGGGTTGCAGTGGTGTCGTGTGGACAGGAAACCGGAGAACTGGAAACGGCAATAACCTTTTTTCCAGGCTTCTGATTGGCCAACATGGCTTTTTTACAGTTAGGGTTATATTGCCACCTGTTGGTTTGACATGCTCTTGACAGCGCTTCATAATGTGTTTTGCATTTTCATGTGGACGCAATCAACTCTGTTTATAAAACTTTTCTAGCATTAGGTATGTTAACACAGAAAAAAATTGGGGTCATGATTCGAGCATGCTAAGTGGTCTTTAAAAAAATACTCCCACTTGTGCTCTTCGGTCAAAAATGACACCATAGGAAATGAATGGGAAATCTGCAAAAACACAAATTCACAGAAAAAAATTCTATATTTCTAACAAAAAAAAAATATCTAAAACTTTATAATAAATAGTCTTTGAGATTATTTAAATATATATTCAAATCCATAAAAAAATAAAAAATCATTAAATGTGTTCAAAAGTGAACTAGTGAATTCTCAAGCCTCTCCACAGAGACTCTAGTGATTACACACATGGTTGCATGATTTTTTTAATAATTCCAAAAGAGGCGCTAAATGGCCAACAAAAAAATTATTTTGAAGGCCTAGTCTCCATTTTAACCTGAAATACTGCAATAATAAAACATTTAAAAAAAACACATAAATTTTTTTTTTTATAATTTTCAATTAGACAAACAATGCAACCCCTAAACGAAGAGCACCAGAGGGTTAAAGGGTTAGTTCACCCAAAAAATGAAAATTCTGTCATTAATGACTTACCCTCATGTCGTTCGACACCCGTCAGACCTCCGTTCATCTTCAGACACAAATGAAGATATTTTAGTGTAAATCTGATGCTCTGAAAGGCCTCCATTGGCTCACTGCACTTTACACTCTCAAGACCCTTAAAAGACACTAAAGACGTCGTTACAAAGTCCATCTCACTACAGTGGCTCTACAATAACTTTATGGAGTGACGAGAATAGTTTGTGCGCAAAAAAAACCCTAAATAACGACTTATATAGTGATGACCGATTTCAAAATAATGCATCATGAAGCTTCGAAGCGTTATGAATCACTGAGCCGAATGATGATTCGGATCGCGTGTCAAACTGCTGAAATTTGGCGATTCAAACTGCTGATTCGACTCACTGATTCATAACGCTTCGAAGCTTCATGATTCCGTGTTTTGAAATCGTGATCACTATATAAGTCGTTATTTAGGGGTTTTTTGCGCACAAAAACTATCCTTGTCAATCCATAAAGTTATTGTAGAACCACTGTAGTGAGATGGACTTTGTAACGACGTCTTTAGTGTCTTTTAAGGGTCTTGAGAGTGTAAAGTGCATTGAGCCAATGGAGGCCTTTCAGAGCATCAGATTTACACTAAAATATCTTCATTTGTGTCTGAAGATGAACGGAGGTCTGACGGGTGTCGAACGACATGAGGGTGAGTAATTACAGTTTTTCTCGATTGCTAAAACACTAAACCCCATTCTCTGAATCAAATGTTCAGTGAACTAAACCAATTTGTCAAATCAGACACTCTTTTGGCAAAACTCTAAACACATTCTCATTCACTAAACACCTTTTGCACTGTGATGCACTTGTGCTGCAAATTGGTAAACACACGCGGCAAACAGTAAACACAACTACAACACAGTTGTCATCTGTAAAACACAATGACTCAAAATTGAACACACTTGTTTCTAATGATGTGATTAAACCAATTGCCCAGAATATAAGCCAGTTCAGAGGGCACAGGTGTGTTGGGTGGATGTAAGAATGGTGGGAAACAATCTGAGAGGCAGAGGAAGAGGAAGAGGAGGAGGAGGAAGAGGAGGAAGAGGAGGAGGAGGAGGAGGAGGAGGAGGAGGAAGAGGAGGAAGAGGAGGAAGAGGAAGAGGAGGAAGAGGAGGAGGAAGACCAAGAGCAGTCATTTCAGATGATATTCGAGCAACAGTCATAGACCATGTTCTTGTTCATGGTATGACAATGAGGGAAGCAGGCCTACGAGTTCAACCCAATTTGAGCAGATTCTCTGTGGCCACCATTGTCAGGACATTCAGAGAAGAAAACAGGTAAATGTTTCTTTTCATTTCGGTAATTGAAAGTTTACTGTATTCATTTGAGCCAGTACATATCTTTGTCAACAGAAAAATTACTGGGGGGAAATAACCTTTCTTTCCATACATTTTACACATACAATGTAATGTCCATTACTATTTACACTATACTTTACTGTATGTAATACTGAAAGTGCATTTTCCCTTCTTGTAGAATTGCAAGACTACAACATGCGGGTGGAAGGACTGGTATGTTCTCCCAACAGCAAGAGGCTCTCATTGTTGATATGGTCCTTCAAAACAATGCAATCCGCCTGCGTGAAATACAGGAAAGAGTTGTTGAAGACAATGCAAACTTTGAAGGAATTAACAGTGTCAGCCTTTCGACCATTGATCGTGTCCTCAAACGCAACAGGCTACGCATGAAGCAAGTGTACAAAGTACCCTTTGAGCGCAACTCAGAACGGGTCAAAGAACTACGATGTCAATATGTACAAGTAAGTGTACACTCAGAAACTTTCAGCTCTGATGCTTACAGTACAATTCTATGCTACTAGCCAACCGTTACTGTAAACTGCCCTTTATACTAGTGTAGGGTATGTAAATACAGTAAGATGTGTATACAAATACACTTGCAGAAGTTTGTCTTTCTGTATCACTTACGACTGTAAACTAATTACTGTATGTATCCTTTTTTACATGTGTAGAGAGTGTTTGAACTGGATTCCATGGAAAGGCCCCATGAATGCATTTTCGTTGATGAAGCAGGGTTCAATCTGGCAAAGAGGAGAGGGAGAGGCAGGAACATTATTGGCCAACGTGCCATCGTGGGTGTCCCTGGCCAGCGTGGTGGCAATGTCACCCTTTGTGCAGCCATAAGTAACCGTGGGGTTCTCCACCATCATGCAACCCTGGGGCCATACAACACTGAACATCTTTTAACCTTTCTGGGTGGTCTTCGGGATGTTCTGCTTGAGCGTGAGCACCAGGATTATCAGCAGGCAGTGCATGCTGTGTATGTGGTGGTTTGGGACAATGTCAGCTTTCACCGGAGTGTCCGTGTACGTGAATGGTTCAATATCAACCAGCAATTCTTAAATGTTTTCCTTTCACCATACAGCCCTTTTCTAAACCCAATCGAGGAATTTTTCTCTGCGTGGCGTTGGAAGGTCTATGACCGAAACCCATATAACGGGGTAAGTCTTCTAGAGGCTATGGAATTGGCCTGTGGTGACATAGGTGTGGAATGTTGTCAAGGCTGGATCCGACACACCAGAGGGTTTTTCCCCCGTTGCCTGGCAAGGGACAACATTGCCTGTGAGGTGGATGAAGTCCTCTGGCCAGACCCAGCACGAAGACGCGACGCTGAGGCAGACTGAATTGTGTAAAACAGACTTTTCAGTTGCACAACATTTGAGTTTATTATGCTTTTCATTTATAATTTTCTTTGACAGTACTAAGTGATGGTTACTGTAATATTTTCTTTATTGCAAATGGCATTTACGTACTGTGTATACAGTAACAAACAACATTTTCTTTAACTGCATGCCCTGGATGCTGTGTTCTCCATTTTTTTGTGTTGTGTCTAATGATTGCTCCATAGTGTTTATATATTGATGGGTTGTGTTTATGATCTGAAAGCATAGTTTGATTTTGAGCACAGGTTAAATAGTTTAGGGGCGAGTGTTTGATTTTGCCAGAAGAGTCAAAGGTTTTGGAAATTTAGTTTGAATATTTGGTTTTGTGTTTACAGTTCTGAGAAAATGGTTGACTGTTTCAAGAAATGTGTTTTAGCAATCGAGAAAAACTGTAATGACAGAATTTTCATTTTTGGGTGAACTAACCCTTTAAACTAAGTTGAAGCACTAAAATTATTAAATAAAATAAAAAATAAATTAATCCTGAATAAAAATATTTAATAATAATAATAATAATAATAATAAAATGACAAAAGCACATACAAATTAAATTAAAGTTAACATGAAAACTAAAATATAAAATTAAAATCTATTTGAAAATATTAATACAGTTGTACTGCTAAAATATCGAAGTGAATGACAAATGGCTCACATGAAAACTGTATAAAGTTTAATTCATATGCTGAACTACATCTGAACGCTTTGGATAAATATGCTAATAGTGTTAACCTGTGCAAAAGTCACCGCCACAAATCTAGGGTTGTTGTGGTTGCTTTTCTAAAGGACCGTAGAAAGGGTTTTCCTATGACATCAAGCTGTCAAACTGTTATGCTTAAGAACGCTGTGCTTCTTTCTTTGGCCAAACAGAGCGAGTCTAAAGGCCTTTAGAGCTCATTGTGCTAATTGGCTCGTCAGAGGGAAGGCAGTAATTATGCGTTCGGAGCAGCTGTATGGAGCGCTAAGCGGCCAAGTGCTTCTGTCTGGAGCTCGGCGAGGGTTCTGACAGCGTTCTGTCAAAGCAGACCCATAATTCTCTCTAAGGCTGAGGGTTCCCATGCCAACGGCCCTCGACTGGGCCGCCCTGCACTGGAGCATCTGTGTGCAAATGAAGCACCGGTGGTCACATTACCACTTGTGTGTGTGTGCATGTGTGTGAGAGGTGACAGGTGCATGCGTGTTGTGATGAGGTGAAAGGTGTGTGTGTAGGAGGACAGATGGATGTGTGTGTGCATCCATTTTGATTCTCATGCCTTCTCTGTGCAAAAATGTCACCAATTTCGAGGACGATTGTGCTGCTCTGGATACTCACGTCAATCAGTCGTCACTGTAGAAAGAAATCATTTAAAGTTGTAAGTAAAACAAAGATTATTGAAGTACATTTTACATTCTTATTGTGAAGGATTTCGTACGCGAGGATCAGTGTACCGCCAGATTTTTTTTACTTTGTACGCCCAGGTCACACATGCGCATTTTTGCTGTATTTACATGCGTTGTAACCATAGGCGGTAAAAAAATATGCACGTAGTGTCCGTGACGTCACCCATAGGATCTGAAGAGCAGTTCTGAAGCGTAAAGTCGGGTCGAGCTGGCCGTCGCCATCTTGGCAGCACGTCACTCCCGGATAACAGAAACTGGGAAAAGAGGCGGGACGTGGGCGGAGCTGAGATGATGTGATGACTAATGCTGCGTTCACACCAAATGCAAATAGAGCGTCAAAATCCCGTCTACCGTGTCTATTTGGACGCTTTGAATCCATTCATCCATCTGCGAATAAATCGCACGTTTGAAGCGAAATAGATGCGCGTTCAAGTCGCTCCAGGAGAAATACGTCATAAAACACCACTCTGCCTCTTTTCATTTTCATTAAAAATATATATTAAACATTAATAGCCACACAAATGTTGTCCAGGCAACTCCTACATTATCTTCACTGCATGTGTATTTAAATATCCTTAAAAATAAAGTTATGAAACTTCTCTTTGCTCTCAGTCAAAACGATTTGGCAAACAACAAATTATAGATTCATGAGAGTAAAGATCGGCCGTTAGATCCACACAAGACGAGCCACTACAGGCCATCAGAGCAGCAGCAGACGGCAGAAGAACTGGCTGAGGAAAGGCTGCTCTCACTGGGGTTAATGAGCGCTGAGAGCCGCTGATCCACTGGAGCTCACAACTCCACAAACACAAGATTATTTTTTCTAAATAGGCGCTCTCTTTATAAATAAACCACAGATTTGAGCTTTAAACAACTACATTCCCACCTGAAAAAGTCTTAAAACTACATTTTGTGACACAATAACAGTAGTTTTAAAAAATTATGCGGGGGTTTCTCATCACGTCACTTTATCATGTGACAGCAGCGAGCAGGCTCCTGATTGGTTAACACAGCACGAATAAACGCCAAAGTTCAGATTTTTCAACTCGGTTGTCAGACGCGAATTCGCTTCAAACCTGTGAATGCACAAAAAGTACTAAATAAAATCACTTGCGCGTAACGCACATATCGGTCAAGACGTTCAACGCGCGAATGAGGCGGAATCGCGTCCATCGCACCGCGTGAAACGCGTCTATCGCGCCGCAGGACCTCTAGACGAACGTCAACGCGTCTTTGCATTGAATTAACATTGAAATCACTCGCTCCTGACGCTCTATTCACGTTTGGTGTGAACGCAGCATAACAGACAGCAGACAAATGACAATCCACCTGTCACTCAAAGTGGCCACGCCCTTAATTATGCAGAACTTTAAGGCTTTATATAATGTAAACGAATGGGTTATAAAAAAATTCACCCCCCTCTGCAGGGGTCAAAAAGGATATAAACAGTGAATTTTGAAGTGATATATTCTTGAAAACGACCTGGTGTTTGTCTAAAACAGAAGGTAATTCGGCTTTTTACGTGGGTGGTGGGAGACGGACGGCAATAAAATCACTGACTAGCCCCTTAAATGATGACCATACCTTCCGAACGCACGAGAAACAATTACAGCCCGAATAGAGCTTCAGCAACTCCTTCACCACTAACGGAGCGAGCTGGAAAATCAAACAACATCATGGCCACCAACAAAACTCAGCAAAGATTGTTCTTGCTCCAGCTTTAACTTCTTTATATTCGGCAGCGGTGCCACAACGGACTGAATGGCTTCGCTGGTATCTTTCTCCGCCACCATTACTGAACTACAACTCAAACTAGCGCACACCATCAACGTCATCGTTCTCAGACACTCCCTCTGTTCGCTGATTGGACTGGTTAAAATTTGTTTGGAGAAAACCTAAGACTATACCACAAACCCAGACGACGTACTGAAGGAAAATGAAAATTGAGCGGAAGTACGTAGGAGGGCGGAGCCAGGCTAGCAACAGCCTAGGAGGAGTTTGAAAAAGTTTTGTTTCTAGCCCTTACAGTTCAAACGTGATTAACATAAACATGAGTGAAACTTTGGACAGCTGGTGGCGCTAGAGGGAGTGAAGTAGAGACTCCAAAATTAATATGGTAACACTTCGGACTGTCCTCCATCTGTGTGCCAAATTGCCCGCAAGCGGTTCTATGGGCTATCATAGACTCAAGAGTGGAAGAAGAAGAATGCCAATGGATACAATATGTACAAGCCTTCTGTGCTTGGACCCCTAATGAGTCAATAGTTATAGTTATAGTTATAGTTATAGTTATAGTTATAGTTATAGTTATAGTTAAAGGGTTAGTTCACCCAAAAATGAAAATTCTGACATTAATGACATTAATGACCCTCATGTCGTTCGACACCCGTCAGACCTCCGTTCCTCTTCGGAACAGAAATGAAGATATTTTAGTGTAAATCTGATGGCTCTGAAAGGCCTCCATTGGCTCAATGCACTTTACACTCTTAAGACCCTTAAAAGACACTAAAGACGTCGTTACAAAGTCCATCTCACTACAGTGGTTCTAAAATAACTTTATGAATCGGCGACAATAGTTTTTGTGCGCAAAAAAACCCTAAATAACGACTTATATAGCGATGACGATTTCAAAACAAAGCATCATGAAGCTTCGAAGCGTTATGAATCAGTGAGTCGAATCATGATTCAGATCGCGTGTCAAACTGCTGAAATTTGGCGATTCAAACTGCTGAATCGACTCACTGATTCATAACGCTTCGAAGCTTCATGAGGCCGTGTTTTGAAATCGTCATCACTATGTAAGTCGTTATTTAGGGTTTTTTTGCGCACAAAAACTATTGTCGCCGATTCATAAAGTTATTGTAGAACCACTGTAGTGAGATGGACTTTATAACGACGTCTTTAGTGGCTTTTAAGGGTCTTGAGAGTGAACCGTGCATTGAGCCAATGGAGGCCTTTCAGAGCCATCAGATTTACACAAAAATATCTTAATTTCTGTTCCGAAGATGAACGGAGGTCTGACGGGTGTCGAACGACATGAGGGTAAGTAATTAATGACAGAATTTTCATTTTTGGGTGAATATATCTCATAGCAGCTGTTATTAGGGGCCAAGCACTGAAGGTGTGGAGGCCTCAATTGAAACCATTAGATTTCTTATTATTATTCCGCTATTGAAGTCTATGGCAGCCCATAGAACCGTTTGCGGGAAAGTTGTGAAATTTGGCACACAGATAGAGGACGGGTCCAACATTAACCACACCAATTTTGGAGTCTCTAAAACAATCCCTCTAGCGCCACCACCTGTCCAAAGTTTCACTCATGTTTATGCTAATAACTTTTGAACCATGAGGGATAGAAACAAAATGTTCCCGCCATTTTGAATTTTCCGAAAAACCAACTTTTTCTAACTCCTCCTAGGCCGTTGCTCTGATTTTCACAAAAATTTAACCAGATCATCTTTAGACCATGCTGACAAAAAGTTATGGAATTCAAGTTGATTTGTCAAATAGTTTTTGATAAACGCGCAAACACATTTTACAAAGCGGTTGCGAAAATACACATAAGGCTATATCTCCGCAACGCTTTATCGTATTCAAACCAAACTTGGTACATGTCATCACAAGCATGACCGAGGCAACATGCACAGCAATTTTACCATATCGGCCATTTTGGCTGTCGGCCATTTTGAATTATGTGCTAAAATGCTGTATTTTATGAACACATGAACGGATTGTAACGAAACTTGGTATGGGTCATCAGCACGATGCCCTGAAGGAGCCCAATAATGTTTTATTTTTTCCCCAAACGCTTATAACTTTGGGTGTGGTTGACTTATTTTCATGGGTCTCCTGAATCCTTGCCAAGTCCAACGATACCAGACTTGCCAGGTTTCGGCATATGGTTTGTGCAGCGTTGTAATTTACCGCTTAAAAAACATTACTTGATATCTTCGAAACTGCTAGTCCGATCGAGACGAAACCAGCGTCAGAAGTTCGGAAACATAGGTCGATAGCTAAATGCTAATGCCCAAATGTCAAAATATTGATAGTAAGGGGGAGTAAAATCCAATCAAAGTCAGGTGTCAGTCATTTTTTACTTGTTTTTTTCATATAAATGTCTAGAACTCCAAAACGAAATTAGATATTTTCACCAAAATTGATTCACACATGTATGGGCTAACTCTGAGGACACATAAAAAAATGGTAGGATTGTGCCTCTTGGTGGCGCTATAATAGAACAAAACATGAAATTCCCATAGACTACAATGCATTTTTCGGCCTTTTTGCCTAAAATCATCTCATTGCTGTCGTTTATCTGACACTCTCAGCCATTTTGGCATGTCTTGTCTTCTTATTTCCGCTTGGCAGCTATTTTTGTTATTTAAAACTATTGCAGGATATATAAATAAAGCTGAAATGCTTAGAATACAAATATTAGATGAAAAACTTCAGTTTAAGATGAAGTACTAAAATGACTACCTATACAAAAATGAAAGCTAACGATAAAATAACACAGCCCTGTGTGGAAATGACATTTATTACCGTTTCAGAGAAAATAGCAGTATTGCATGATGAATAGATTCTGGATGGCTGTAGGGTTTGTAGTTTCTCGCTCATGTGGTCGGAAAGGAAAACTGGTATTACTCGCTGACTCTGCTACATAACGGCTGGCCAATGAAAAGAGCCACCGCGGCAGATTTAATGACCAAAATAAAGACAGATGTGAATGATCTGTTGAATACGAGGGCCTGAGAACGGCCGGGCATGTTTGGATCTCTCATGGGTGGAGAAATAAACCCAATGAAAAAGGCTTTTGTCTGACACTGGCAAATTGCAGGGATGTGATGAATAGATCTGGGCTGGTGGAAATAACCTGGCATGAAAATCTATACTGTATATATCATTTCTCAGTGCGTTTAAAGTGAAATAAACCTGTCAAGGCCACCACAGAACAATGCAGATGTCACGTTTATGTCCAGATGACAATGAAGAAGAGTTCAAAAGAAAGTTTTTTTAAATAAAACAAACTCAGGTAATCCACATGTAGGGGAGAGTGGGGTAAGATGAGCCATTTGGTTGCCTTTATCTTGGCAACTGTACACTTTTATTGTCATGTGACCGTATATTTAGGAGCCACCCATCATTTCTGCCAGACTGTGAAAAGGAGAAACCCAGGTAAAATGTTCGCACAACAGATGTAATGCATGTTACAGCATTAATTTATGATCTATATTGGTGATTCAGCAATGTATAAAATACAAATCATTCAGTTAAATATTAGCCTGAATTGGAATGCCAGCTAGTTTTGTCCAAAATGGCAGCTATGGGGCAAAGTGAGCCAAATGCTGTGGGGTAAATTGAGCCAGCATTTTAAATTACCCCACCATAAGGCACTGTAGTTTAGTTAAATCTCTGAAGTATAAACTGGTATTTCAATGTAATGCTACACAACTGGTTTAGTTTATCATTTTCTTTTAAAATAATAGTTTGAGTTTATTTGATCGGAATAATGTACAAGTACAGCAAATCCTTCTCTGATAAGACCCAGAAGATAATCATACATATATATATACATATATATATATATATCTTTCAATAGTCTCTAATGGCCAAACATGTTCAACATTACAAGAAAAACTACCATGTCAAAAACTTTTTGACTAAAATGCTTATTAGAATCAGGGACATTTATTCATTCATTCCAATTCAGTTTTTATTTAATGTTACTCAACAAACTCTCTGTTTAGTCTGTTTTTGGGAAGGTAACAACTTTGCCGTTCAACATATTGTTTCAGAAATACAAACAATTAAATATATTGAAATTTCAACTTCCCTTGATTAGTTTTATGTTGTTTAAATTAGCTTTAAGAGAAGAAATATGATTATTTGTAAAATGTCATTTGATTATTGAAAGTGTTTACAATTTCACATGGTTTTGATTGAGATTCAGTTAGATGGTCCATTTACACCCAGATGGTGCAACTTACCCACTGACTCGGATCAACTTACCCCTAACCTGGGGTAAATTGAGCCACAATAACACTTTTTTTTAATAAGAAGACATATTTTTAGAACCCATTGTCGGAGATGTATTCTGATCACATCCTGACATTACCCATCATTGTACTTCTGCCTTATTTTCTCTTTTTAGTGATGTTAACAGTGACACCAAAGCTCCGAAGCGTGTGTCAAAATTTTTTTACGATTTTCAGTGAAGCTTCGTATCGATGCTTGATTCGTTCTATCAAAATCACGTGACCAATGACATCCAAAGCTTCGTTTAACACACACCCACGTGACTGCTTCACACTCTGATTCAAAAAGGTTTAAAAATGTGCGACATGGGTTGTTAGAATTGTTGTATTGCGCTAGTTTATTGTTGCGAGACTTTGTCATGGTTCAGAAATGGGGGAACACTTTCATCTGAGTTCGCCCAATAAGGTTGATAATATATTTGGCTTTTGTTCTGCAGCCTTTATATACTACATATTTGGGTGAAAGCCAGCCTACTTTTTTTTTCAACTTTGTTCATTTTCAAGTATTGGAAAAATTAAGTGGTTAAAAAATATTGTTGCTATTGGCAATTATGTGAACCTATTAAATCTCTCTCTCTCTCTCTCTCTCTCTCTCTCTCTCTCTCTCTCTCTATCTCTATCTCTATCTCTATCTCTCTCTCTCTCTCTCTCTCTCTCTCTCTCTATCTCTATCTCTATCTCTCTCTCTCTCTATATATATATATATATATATATATATATATATATATATATATGTGTGTGTGTGCGTGTGTGTCTGTCTGTGTGTGTGTGTGTGTGTGTGCATGCACCTACATTTATTTAGTCTACTTCCTTTATTCATGAGTTTTATTTGTTCACAAACAGGAAAAATTTCCACATTCACAATACAAAATGTTATCTTTATTGGTTTGAGTTACTAGGAGTATGCAATGGAACAGATTGTTGTCATGTATTTAATTTATAATTTATCTATCCAATAATTAATTTTTGTTTCTAAGATAATGGTTGCAAAACATTTTGCGACACAGTGCTTTCCCTCACTTTCACCAGCAGAGGTCCTCGTCGAGCTCTGATTTGAAAAACTTTGAGTAATGAACCTTTTTCTGATACAATTGTGCTGAAAGCTTCACTTCGCCATCACTACTCTTATCTTGAGGACCACATAGGTTAAAAATGTCTCAACTTACCCCACTCTCCCCCAACGAAGAAGACAACGAAACAGCGTGTTGACACAATAATACCGGACAACTCCACTGAGAACAAAGAGGAGCGTAAAGACACAGTGATTATGAGTAAATAACGAACAGGTGAGATGATTGAAGGAATGTCCATGACAACTAATGACTGGCTAATGGAAACAGGGAACTGAAGAGAAACAAATTAAAAGTCCATGAAAATCACACTAAATACAGAGCTTGTGACCGCAGATCTCTGCAGAAATATGTTTGTTTTTCATTTCTGCAAAAGAACAGCTCAACATTAACGCTGATATCAGTCATGCATGCGCATGATTTTTCTTGTTCGAACATATTGCATATGGCAACAAACCATCATCCTACGGTGCGCAAGACTAACCTAACCCCAAAACCCTAAGAGAAATCTCATTTAACAACATTTCTGGTTCGTTTTTACCCTTGAGGACGTGCCCAAAGGGAGGTTTTGTCAGGTTTAGTTAACTTCTTGGAACAATTTTGTCTCTGAAGTACAGATGAGTGCAAATCCACACACAGATCAAGCTACTCTTTCTTGCCTTGTAGCTTTAAAAAATTGATGCATTGTGGATAAGACTTGAAATGAACAGATGTGGGTTTATTTCAGCGTAAAGTGTCCCTCTCCTGATATCTGCGGCCCAGTTTGGTAAGAGGACTGATTTCTATTTAACTACGCTGCTGATGATGATGGTAATTGCCACAGAGATGAAGAGAGGTCATGTGACCGAGGGGCCCAGCTGCCAGTGAGGGAGCTTGAATTGAAACCGACCCCCATCGGCGCAGCTCATGACTGGAATATTAAAGAGTTTAGCGAGTCTAACTGAGCGTGTGAGGGGTTTTCCTTTTAGTTAGGGTGGGTGGGCAAGTGGACTCACAGATCTGACAAACCTGCATGCACACAAACACACAAAATGCAGAACACACTGCCAAAATATTCAGGCTTTGTTAATGGGAATTGCATATAAAGTTCCATCCGTTTGGATTACACAGTTTAAGCAAACCAATACAATTCATGTGACGCACAATTTTCAGTCATGCATATGAAACAAGTACGATTTCTGCATTTGTGCAATCAAACGTGACTTTAAAGACATGTATAATGTTACATTTCTATTTCAAATAAATGCTGAAGCAGCACAACAACGTTTCTTGAGCATCAAATCATCACATTAGAATGATCTCTGAAGGATCAGTGACACTAAAGACTGGAGTGATGATGATAAATTCAGGGATAAATGACACTTTACTATTTATATTCACATAGAAAATAATTCACAAATTTTTTTGCTGTATTTTTGATCAAATATATGCAGCCTTGGTGAGCAGAAGAGACTTAAAAATATTAACTATTTGATTTTATTTAAATAATTATAGTTTCAAAACGAGCCTTTATTCAAATTGTGAAAACAATTCAATTTATTCAGTGAAAAAGTATGAATATGGTTTAAATATGGCTAGCTGTGGAACAAGCAATATTCAGTTTTAGGTTAAGACACATTATATATATTGATGATAAATATATAAAACTGGTTACTGTGGATTTAAAACTGTTTATTAGTACCTAAATCTTACCCGTTTAATTTATCCATGACTGAAAAATATGCATCACATTAAAGGTACATGATGTAACTTATGTGGTTAAAAAACAAAACTTCATGCATTTTGCGGAAGAACATTGTTTTGGTTGTGCTTCGGTTCTGTGTGACTGTGCAGATGAATATGGTTCTTTCTCAAAACTAACTTTTTGAACCAAAAAAGTTACATAGTGTACCTACTTTTTATTTCAATGAAATGATTGTACTATATTTTAGTTTGATAATATTTTTCATTTAAAGGGGCACTTCAGCGTTGGGAAGATGAATGTGTATTTAAACTGGGTCATTTATGTAGTAGTCTACTTGGTGCCTTCTAGACTGAGAAAAGACAGAAAATGTATTTTTGTCTCATGTGGATGAAAGACAACAACTCCCAGAATGCACTTGCTTCGCTGCCCAACGAGGCCACTCCCAAAGCCACGGCCACTGGTTATCACTTGCCCACCACGGCACCGCCCCTGACGTTGTTTTGATATTCATAGTAATAAAATAATTTCGTTCAGTTAGAGAACAGACACTACAATTAAAAACTGAACGTGTCTTTTCCAGTTCAGGAGGACTAGCTCCTGTAGTCTCTAGGCTCTGGCCAAAAATCCTATGATGACGCAAATTTTTCAAAAAATAAAATGCATAATTCTCTCGTCTCAGGGGGATATGAGGGGGGAAAGTACCATAATTCGAATATATTACCGGGTTTCTACTGATACAAAGCTTAATGCTAAATCACTGAAGTTACCCTTTAATATTTTGTATTTTTTAGGGATTTTATGGTATTATATTTATGCAGTATTTATAATCCATTTATTCACATTTTGAGCATGGACCTGAACATTTAATTTCTAACATAAACTGTCATAAATCCTGAATGTTTTGAAACACAGACTTAAAATTGGTCTCTTTATAATGCTGCGTTCACACCAGATGTGAATAGAGCGTCATGAGCGAGTGATTTCAATGTTAATTCAATGGAAAGGCGTGTTGGCGCTCGTCTGGAGGTCCTGCGGCGCGATAGACGCGTTTCGCGCGGTGAGATGGACGCGGTTCCGCCTCATTCGCGGATTGAGCGTCTCGCGTGAATGGTGCTTTTTGTGCATTCACGCGTAAGGCGTCAATTCGCGCCACGTTAACCAATCAGGAGCCTGCTCGCTGCTGTCATGTGATAAAGTGACGTGATGAGAAACCCCCGCATAATTTAAAAATACTACTATTGTGTCACAAAATGCAGTTTTCAAACTTTTTCAGGTGAGAATGTAGTTGTTTAAAGCTCAAATCTGTGGTTTATTTTTAATGAGAGCGCCTATTTAATGTGTTTGTGGAGTTGTGAGCTCCAGTGGATCAGCGGCTCTCAGCGCTCATTAACCCCAGCGAGAGCAGCCTTTCCTCGGCCAGTTCTTCTGCCGCTGCTCTGATGGCCTGAAGTGGCTCGTCTTGTGTGGATCTAACGGCCGATCTTTGCTCTCATGAATCTATAATTTGTTGTCTGCCAAATCGTTTTGACTTAGGGCAACGAGAAGTTTCATAACTTAATTTGTCATGATATTTATAGCAGCACTAGGTAGGTTTTGTTCTCGGGGTCCCCCTACAGTTGGGAAACAGTTTTGTCCTCTATTACTGTCGTAAACTTGAACTCGCACGTGCATTTGTTGACATGATAACCATGATAGCCCTGAACACTGCAGGAGTTCTGCTTGTGTCGCGTGTGAAATGTCTTCATCCAGGTACAGTGGCATATGTTTCAGCATGTCATATGAATATCATTTCATGGGTTTTATTTTTTTCAAACGCCAAATGATCGCGATGCTCACGTTTACAAGCCAGCGCCATTATAGTAGCCTAGTCTATTGGTTCCCGTTTTACAGAATCTATATGATACTTCAATTCAATGTTTGAGTGGTAGATAATAACCATATATCGTCAATATTATAATATCAAGCTATCATAGATGAATCTGCAAATTTGAAAAATCGATTTGCATTATAGCTTGAGGCAAGACAAATAAACAAATATCACAGACATGTTAGGTATCCTAAAATATAATTTTGTACATCTTATGTATTTAATTGCAAGAATGTAGCTCACGCCAACGAGCAAACGCTGCCCAATGTTGATCCTCCTGCCTTTAATCCCATCACTTTCTCGTTTCCTCTGTTTGCTTTCCTCCGACAAAACCTTTGCTTTCTTATTTTTCTGTGCTGCTTCGGCCATGCCTATAACATCCGGCAAACAAACAATAGTTTTTCTCGCACGTCCGAATTTAAGGAAGTGGTGGTGGAAGTGACGTATATGCCGTAAAGCAGTCGAATTTTGTAGTTCTTTTTTTTTCTCGGGTTACTACCCGAAACCCGAAGTTTAAAAGCACGATTAAAAACGATACAGACCCCGTCAGGCTATGGCAGACGTGTCATTCAGCCTATTGTAAGACGATGTATCATCACAAGAGTCTTAAAAATATATTATGAAGGTTGAAAAGTTACCTAGTGCTGCTTTAAATTCATGCAGTGTAGATAATGTAGGAGATGCCTGGACCACATTTGTGTGGCTATTAATGTTTAATATATATTCTTAATGAAAATGAAAAGAGGCAGAGTGGTGTTTTATGACATATTTCTCCTGGAGTGACTTGAACGTGCATCTATTTCGCTTCAAACGCTCGATTTATACGCGCGTCCAAAGCGAATGGATTCAAAATGTTCAAGCGTCCAACGACACGCGGTAGACGCGATTTTGACGCTCTATTCGCGTTTGGTGTGAACGCAGCATAAAAGAAGACACGGCGCAGTACCAAACGCTTCCACTAGATGAGATTCTCCTCCATTTCCAATACGTGAACAACACAAGAGTGACTGTTTTTTAACCTTTTCAAATCTTGTCCATGCATTTTTTGTGTTCACATAAAAATGTGCTCACATAATTTCATATCATTCCAATGAAGTAAAGTAAAATGTTTCGGTTAAAAATGACCGAACAGCACCAGAAGGTTCAGTATTTGTAATATATGTAAGATTTTTGGCGTGAGGTTTCATCACATCACTATCCCTATGGGAAACAGTACTAGTCATGCCTGACTTGGAAACCAACCAAAATGTGAACGCCAAAACAAAGCTCCACTTTTTCCGTTGTATTCACCTCGCTCCTTTTGTCCTTCCAAACAGCCGTGTTTCCGTTCTCAAAGCCATTCGGTTTCCACCAGCCGTCTCTCTGCAAACGACACCCAAATTAAAATCTCATTAACATTTGGCATTTGTTTCAGCAGGATGATGTTTTCCAGCTCAGGACTGATTAAAATGCAGTTTGATTCCTGTTCTGAAGACATTCGGATGGACGTCAGAGACACAACTGCTTTTGTGGGTTGTATGTTGCTTCACTATAGATAAAAAAAAATCTCTTTAATATCTTTCCGAGATGAAACTAAGAGCTTCAGATCCCAAAGTCTCAAGTGAGAGATCTCAAATATTTCTCATCAAATGTTCATTTCACAGCCGTTATACTCATTTGTATGTCTGCTTTTAAAAACTGAAACATCTGAGAGCTTTGTGCGTCTCCTGAAATGGCTATTACGTTTTTATCTCAATGAATGTCATACTGTATGCGTGCCATTATTTTGCTCTTAACAGAGTGTTCACATCCTTCACGGTGCCTTTGTGTGCGCTCATAAAGGTCTCATTTGCATTTGAAAAACATTCATATTCAATCCTTTTCTGATATTAACAAAAATGTTTGATTCATCTGGCCTCTGGCGCTGCGATCCGTCCCTTCATATAAGAGCAAACAGCAGGAACAATAGCGTTAGATTACAGACGAGATCCTCCGTGTGGAGAGAGTAATCAGAGCGCATTCACTGAACAAACACGGCTAACGCATGAAGAGAAAACACACTCATGCCTTCACACACACACTACCAGACTACGGAAGAACGGCAAGAAAAAAAATGTTGGTTTAACTTTAAAAAAGTAAGTAAACCTGGTTGCCTTCAAAATTTGAGTTCATTCAATGAATGAGATCTCAAAATATGTATCTAAATTGATCATGAAAATATATCTTTTACAGTGTACAGTAAAATCATTTCAGTCAAATAAAGATAAACGAATATCAGTAACACTTATTACTGATAATATTTTTTATTTTTTAGGCAACTATATTTGCATCAGGCTTCTAAGTATTTTGAACTCATCTAATTTGTGTTTAATAGACTTTACATGTCTTAAGTAGTGATAGACTGATATATCGGCCGGCCGATATGTCGGGCCGATATTTGCGATTTTTACGTTTATCGGCATCGGCCGATATAAGGCTGTTGCGTTGGCTGATATTTTTTTCCCTGCATTATTTCCAGACAGGCGTCCACAGGGCAGCTCTCACCGTCTTCAAACTGTCTTGCTCTCTCTCCCTCGCGCATATTAATCAAAATCAATCGAGAATTGACATGATGGTAAAAGTTCGAAAGACTGAAGTTTCACGTGGAGCGTTGGGAGATTTTTTCCTGAATTACCGCTGGTGTTGCTCTACAAGAGATTAAGTGAAGTGCACCTACACTCAAAAAAACGCTGGGTTAAAAATAACTCAAGTTGGGTTGAAAATGGACTTACCCATCAATTGGGTTGTTTTAAGCAAACATTTAACCCAACCGCTGGGTCAAAACAACCCAATTGCTGGGTTAGTCCATATTCAACCCAACTTGGGTTATTTTTAACCCAGCATTTTTTAGAGCGTAACCATTAAATGACTAGGTTGTAAATAGTTTTAAATTTAAGTGTAGTACAGTCAGTGTGCACTTGATTATGCTGCTTGCTTGTTGATACTGTGTGCAATAGTGTTATTATTTTATTTATGCTTAAATATTTATTTTCAGAATTTATTTTCACCACTGAACTCTTTTTTTTCTTGTTCTACCTCACCTGTTTTTACTATTTGTTAAATATTGTTTTTTTTAGTTCAATAAATGTTCCTTTTTTAAATTGTTAATGATCATCCTGATCATTGTCATTTTTATGATGTAAATTGAGGGAGCAAAAGCAGTATCGGCTCCAAATATCGGCTCAAGAAAATCGGCAGCTCGTATCGCTCATCGGCTAAGGCTGATGAAAAAAAATCGGTATCGGCATCGGCACTAAAAAAATCCATATCGGTCGATCCCTAGTCTTAAGTACTTCCAACTCAATTTTCCTCGTAAACATAACTTTGTGTTGCAGAAACATAATTCAACTGAGTAAGCAGCAATAAAATGAGATAACTCCAGAGTAACTTTTCCGTCCGCTAGAGGTCGTCTGTTCTAAACTTCTGTCCAGAAACTTCTGTTGTGTGATTAACCTTTCAAACATATCAAACTGGCGGGAGGATTCGGCTTCCTCCCGTCTTTTAATCAGCATTAATCAGTGTGTTCTTCAATCCACAGAGCGCACGTCAGAAGCAGAGGTGTGTGTGTTGATCTGAGCTCTCATTGGTCTGTCACCGCTCGTCAATGTCAACATATTTGAGAAAACCCATCAAATCAGAGTAGGCGGGCTTTATGTTCACAGAAGCTGCTGAGGCGGAGCTAGGGTGACCACCCGTCCCGCTTTGCGTTGTATACAGCACAGCATTTTCACCCCTTGTCCCGCACGTCGCATATTGAGAAAATGTCCCGCATTTTTCATCAGTCTGTTGGTTTTTAATTATCATATTAAGAAAACATGCATGCGTCCTTTTGCCTTTTTAAGAAAGCCTTTCATTTATTCTTTTTGCGGCATCATTTTTCACCTAGACATATTTAACAGCGCTTCATCAGAAGTAACATCCCGCTTTTCACAAATACAACAACAGCCGTTTTTAAAATCCTATCCAATGGTTGAAAATAAAGGAGTAAACACGGTCACTAGTAGGTTATGACGGCTGTCAATCAAAATGTGGAGCGGTGATTCGTTCCATGTAGAAAACGAATGGATAATTCGGTAAATTGGTTGTATTCTTAATATATAATATATTATATAAGACTGTCAATGAACTAATTTCATGTTGCTTTATATTTTATTTGTTCATTATTGGACTTGGTCAGATCTGATGCCTGCTGCCTTTGGGCTCAGTGATGTTGAATTTAAATGACATGTAAAATGTTACATTGTGATGTAATGGTGTTTTCTGGAAGGGACTAAAGAACAAAGTATTTTTATCATCTGAAAGGGAGAATACATATGTTTTTATTAAGTTAGATAGACATTGTGTAACAGTTTCAGGTTATGTTTTAGTGTTGGTAACATGTCCCACATTGTCCCACACAAACTTAGTAATTGTCCCACATTTGGTTTGTTTGATGGTGGTCACCCTAGGCGGAGCAAGAATTTTAGCAGCGCGACTCGACGTCAAGTGCGAGATATGAAGCTGAACTAAACGTTTCATATTTGACAGCTGCTTTAAGTCAGAAATGTTAAACAAATGACAAAAATATTCAGCCAAATTAATAAACTTTTGTCTAATTTTCACCATTTTGATTTGAAATAGGCCTATGTAATGTAATTTATAATATAATTAACAAACAAGAAATATTAACAAAGTAATATTATTAATAAATGTGTGCATATTGTAAATTAATAATTCCATGTGTAGCTCTCAGTGAATAAAAAAAGCTCAGCTTTTTTCAGTCTGTATTGGGTATAAGATTATTAATGAATGTGTGCATTTTGTGAAGTAATTTCATACATTTAGCTTTCCTGTTAGCCTTCAGTAAATTAACATGTCTTCGAAAATGATTCATAAAACATATAAATATCAGTTAAACATATGTTTACTGTCTTCACTGACAAAAATGGAAAACGTTATCAGTCATATCTGCCCACTGACATGGTTTTCAATCTGTTATCTCATTTTTGACGTTCAGAACATCTGCACATGTGTAGATCCTAGAAATAAAAATGTTCTCGAGTTGCCATGCCCCCCCAAACCTCACATTTGGGATCTCAGTGATTATAAACATGTGCATACTAATAAGCTACTACTTAATAGTGAGAATTGGACCCTAAAGTGTTAGCATTTTTTTTCATACCCTCACTGGTGTCCCGGTTCCTCGGGTAAAATAACAATTTCTCACGATTTACAAATAGTTGGAAACATTTGGGATATTGTAAGTACTCGACTGAACAAAATATATAACACTGGCCTAGAGGTGTTTGGATATTTTACTGAAAAAAATGTTACATAGTGCAGCTTTAATGTTAGTTAATGCATTAACTGAAATGTTAACTAAGTGCTACCATAAAAAATAGAGTAACTCAACATTCAGAAACTGAAATCATAATTCTGAAAGGAATAGTTGCATTTTTATTAACTGTTAAAGATGAATAATTACTGTATTGCTCACTGTTAGTCAATGCATTAACTCAACTAATGGGACTTTATTGTAAATTGGTCTCATGCATTGCAGACTTTAAAAATGCATTCGTAAATGAACATTAGTGAAGATTAATAAATGCTGTAGAAGTATTGTTCGCTGAATGAGACCTCGTTGTAAAGTGTTAGTGTGTGCTGGTTAACAATAGAGTTAACTCGCTGGCGATGTTTAACTCAGACGAGTGTATTTGAACAGGCGACTCTTTCACACACACATTTCCTCTCATTTAAATGAGTAAATAAAGCGTTAGCAATTCAACTGCAAATCACGAGATTACCCAGGAAACACTGCAAACATTCAGCGGCCTCAAACATCTCTGAGTGTCATCTTTGAAACTCACATGAAGAATTTGCAGGAACGGTTTGAAGGAGGATGAGGTGTGTTTTCGGGTTTCTTTGACCTCAGAGGTCACATGACTTTAATTACACTCGACAGCAAATACTGCTGATATTTTCATTGTGCTGACAAATGCCTTCTCATGTTTTTCTCAACATTTTCACATAATCATGAAAGTTAACCCTAAATATGCCTGTATCAATTTTTAAAAAAACCTCATGAAAATGTAATTAAAGTCAACATAAAATTCAAATAGACTATTCTTATTTTTTATATGTTGCTGTGTTTATTATAAATGATTTATACATCATTATTTTGGTAATCTTGAATCAGAATAACAGCGACTTCTCTTCTCTGATGACGAGGGCGGGGCAACCTGTCACTCACATGAGATCAGCCAATGGCAAACCATCCAATCAATTCCCCACAGAAAGAATCAAGCCCCGCCCTACATTTGTTCTTGTTTGTGAAGCGTTTCGGATATACAAAATAGAGCAGAAAAAAAGACTATCGCAACTTCCATTTCGTGCCGACATTAACACACATGCATAATTCATAACTAAAGATACAAATCAGTAACTAGATTCTGCTCATTAAACTATAACGGCTGCAAACCATCTCTCTCTCTCTCTCACACACACACACACACACACACACACACACACACACACACACACACACAGGGGGATTAACCAGCGTTAATCGTGGATTTAACTCAATCACACACACCTGAAACCGTAAACACTTCATTAACTCAAGTGTGATTAGTTCAGATCTATGGGAATATTCAGATGCAGGGCTTCTGTGTTTCTGTCCTGTCATTCATTCACATCAGTGGAGCAATAGCGCCATCTGCAGGACACACATTAAATCACATAGGGCTCCTGGCCTATACAGCGATCAGGCATAACATTATGACCTAATATTGTGTTGGTCCCCCTGACCCGTCGAGACATGGACTCCACTAGACCCCTGAAGGTGTGCTGTGGTATCTGACACCAAGATGTTAGCAGCATGGATAGATGCACTTTTATGATGATAGATGCACTTTTATGATGGACAGATGCACTTTTATGATGATAGATGCACTTTTATGATGTATAGATGCACTTTTATGATGTATAGATGCACTTTTATGATGGATAGATGAACTTTTATGATGGAGAGATGCACTTTTATGATGATAGATGCACTTTTATGATGGATAGATGCACTTTTATGATGAATAGATGCACTTTTATGATGATAGATGCACTTTTATGATGTATAGATGCACTTTTATGATGGACAGATGCACTTTTATGATGAATAGATACACTTTTATGATGGATAGATGAACTTTTATGATGGAGAGATGCACTTTTATGATGGATAGATGCACTTTTATGATGAATAGATACACTTTTATGATGATAGATACACTTTTATGATGGATAGATGTACTTTTATGATGGATAGATACACTTTTATGATGATAGATGCACTTTAATGATGATAGATGTACTTCTATGATGTATAGATGCACTTTTATGGTGGATAGATGCACTTTTATGATGGACAGATGCGCTTTTATGATAAATGGATGCACTTTTATGATGGATGGATGCACTTTTATGATGGATAGATGCACTTTTATGATGGATAGATGCACTTTTATGATGGATAGATGCACTTTTATGATGGATAGATGCACTTTTATGATGGATAGATGCACTTTTATGATGAATAGATGCACTTTTATGATGGATAGATGCACTTTTATGATGGATAGATGCACTTTTATGATGAATAGATGCACTTTTATGATGATAGATGCACTTTTATGATGTATAGATGCACTTTTATGGTGGATAGATGCACTTTTATGATGGACAGATAAGCTTTTATGATAAATGGATGCACTTTTATGATGGATGGATGCACTTTTATGATGGATAGATGCACTTTTATGATGGATAGATGCACTTTTATGATGGATAGATGCACTTTTATGATGGATAGATGCACTTTTATGATGGATAGATGCACTTTTATGATGGATAGATGCACTTTTATGGTGGATAGATGCACTTTTATGGTGGATAGATGCACTTTTATGATGGAGGGATGCACTTTTATGATGGATAGATGCACTGTTATGATGGACAGATGCACTTTTATGATGGACAGATGAGCTTTTATGATGGACAGATGCGCTTTTATGATGGATAGATGCACTGTTATGATGGACAGATGCACTTTTATGATGGACAGATGAGCTTTTATGATGGACAGATGCACTTTTATGATGGATAAATGCACTTTTATGGTGGATAGATGCACTTTTATGATGGATAGATGCACTTTTATGATGGATAGATGCACTTTTATGGTGGATAGATACACTTTTATGATGGATAGATGCACTTTTATGATGGATAGATGCACTTTTATGATGGATAGATGCACTTTTATGATGGATAAATGCACTTTTATGGTGGATAGATGCACTTTTATGATGGATAGATGCACTTTTATGATGGATAAATGCACTTTTATGGTGAATAGATGCACTTTTATGATGGATAGATGCACTTTTATGATGGATAGATGCACTTTTATGATGGATAGATGCACTTTTATGATGTATAGATGCACTTTTATGGTGGATAGATGCACTTTTATGATGGATAGATGCACTTTTATGATGGATAGATGCACTTTTATGGTGGATAGATGCACTTTTATGATGGAGGGATGCACTTTTATGATGGATAGATGCACTGTTATGATGGACAGATGCACTTTTATGATGGACAGATGAGCTTTTATGATGGACAGATGCACTTTTATGATGGACAGATGCGCTTTTATGATGGATAGATGCACTGTTATGATGGACAGATGCACTTTTATGATGGACAGATGAGCTTTTATGATGGACAGATGCACTTTTATGATGGATAAATGCACTTTTATGGTGGATAGATGCACTTTTATGATGGATAGATGCACTTTTATGATGGATAGATGCGCTTTTATGATGGATAGATGCCCTTTTATGATGGATAGATGCACTTTTATGATGGATAGATGCGCTTTTATGATGGATAGATGCCCTTTTATAATGGATAGATGCGCTTTTATGGTGGATAGATGCACTTTTATGATGGATAGATGCACTTTTATGGTGGATAGATACACTTTTATGATGGATAGATGCACTTTTATGATGGATAGATGCACTTTTATGATGAATAGATACACTTTTATGATGGATAGATGCACTTTTATGATGATAGATGCACTTTTATGGTGGATAGATACACTTTTATGATGATAGATGCACTTTTATGATGGATAGATGCACTTTTATGATGGATAGATGCACTTTTATGATGAATAGATACACTTATGATGGATAGATGCACTTTTATGATGATAGATACACTTTTATGATGGATAGATACACTTTTATGATGGATAGATGCACTTTTATGATGGATAGATGCACTTTTATGATGGACAGATGCACTTTTATGATGGATAGATGAACTTTTATGATGGAGAGATGCACTTTTATGATGGATAGATGCACTTTTATGATGAATAGATACACTTTTATGATGATAGATGCACTTTTATGATGAATAGATACACTTTTATGATGATAGATACACTTTTATGATGGATAGATGTACTTTTATGATGGATAGATACACTTTTATGATGATAGATGCACTTTTATGATGTATAGATGCACTTTTATGGTGGATAGATGCACTTTTATGATGGACAGATGCGCTTTTATGATAAATGGATGCACTTTTATGATGGATGGATTAGCTTTTATGATGAATAGATGCACTTTTATGATGGATAGATGCACTTTTATGATGGATAGATGCACTTTTATGATGGATAGATGCACTTTTATGATGGATAGATGCACTTTTATGATGTATAGATGCACTTTTATGATGAATAGATGCACTTTTATGATGTATAGATGCACTTTTATGATGTATAGATGCACTTTTATGATGGATAGATGCACTTTTATGATGAATAGATGCACTTTTATGATGGATAGATGCACTTTTATGATGGATAGATGCACTTTTATGATGTATAGATGCACTTTTATGATGAATAGATGCACTTTTATGATGGATAGATGCACTTTTATGATGTATAGATGCACTTTTATGATGGATAGATGCACTTTTATGGTGGATAGATGCACTTTTATGATGGAGGGATGCACTTTTATGATGGATAGATGCACTGTTATGATGGACAGATGCACTTTTATGATGGACAGATGAGCTTTTATGATGGACAGATGCGCTTTTATGATGAATAGATGCACTGTTATGATGGACAGATGCACTTTTATGATGGACAGATGAGCTTTTATGATGGACAGATGCACTTTTATGATGGATAAATGCACTTTTATGGTGGATAGATGCACTTTTATGATGGATAGATGCACTTTTATGATGGACAGATGCACTTTTATGATGGATAGATGCACTTTTATGATAGATAGATGCGCTTTTATGATGGATAGATGCCCTTTTATGATGGATAGATGCACTTTTATGATGGATAGATGCGCTTTTATGATGGATAGATGCACTTTTATAATGGATAGATGCGCTTTTATAATGGATAGATGCACTTTTATGATGGATAGATGCACTTTTATGGTGGATAGATACACTTTTATGATGGATAGATGCACTTTTATAATGGATAGATGCGCTTTTATGATGGATAGATGCGCTTTTATGATGGATAGATGCCCTTTTATAATGGATAGATGCGCTTTTATGATGGATAGATGCGCTTTTATGGTGGATAGATGCACTTTTATGGTGGATAGATGCACTTTTATAATGGATAGATGCGCTTTTATGGTGGATAGATGCACTTTTATGATGGATAGATGCACTTTTATGGTGGATAGATACACTTTTATGATGGATAGATGCACTTTTATAATGGATAGATGCGCTTTTATGATGGATAGATGCGCTTTTATGATGGATAGATGCCCTTTTATAATGGATAGATGCGCTTTTATGGTGGATAGATGCACTTTTATAATGGATAGATGCCCTTTTATGATGGATAGATGCACTTTTATGATGGATAGATGCGCTTTTATGGTGGATAGATGCACTTTTATAATGGATAGATGCCCTTTTATGATGGATAGATGCACTTTTATGATGGATAGATGCGCTTTTATGATGGATAGATGCACTTTTATAATGGATAGATGCCCTTTTATGATGGATAGATGCACTTTTATGATGGATAGATGCGCTTTTATGATGGATAGATGCCCTTTTATAATGGATAGATGCGCTTTTATGGTGGATAGATGCACTTTTATGATGGATAGATGCACTTTTATGGTGGATAGATACACTTTTATGATGGATAGATGCACTTTTATGATGGATAGATGCACTTTTATGATGAATAGATACACTTTTATGATGGATAGATGCACTTTTATGATGATAGATGCACTTTTATGATGATAGATGCACTTTTATGATGGATAGATACACTTTTATGATGGATAGATGCGCTTTTATGGTGGATAGATGCACTTTTATGATGGATAGATGCACTTTTATGGTGGATAGATACACTTTTATGATGGATAGATGCACTTTTATGGTGGATAGATACACTTTTATGATGGATAGATGCACTTTTATGATGGATAGATGCACTTTTATGATGATAGATGCACTTTTATGATGATAGATGCACTTTTATGATGGATAGATGCACTTTTATGATGGATAGATGCGCTTTTATGATGGATAGATGCACTTTTATGATGGATAGATACACTTTTATGATGGATAGATGCACTTTTATGATGGATAGATGCACTTTTATGATGATAGATGCACTTTTATGATGATAGATGCACTTTTATGATGGACAGATGCACTTTTATGATGGATAGATGAACTTTTATGATGGAGAGATGCACTTTTATGATGGATAGATGCACTTTTATGATGAATAGATACACTTTTATGATGATAGATACACTTTTATGATGGATAGATGTACTTTTATGATGGATAGATACACTTTTATGATGATAGATGCACTTTAATGATGATAGATGTACTTCTATGATGGATAGATACACTTTTATGATGATAGATGCACTTTTATGATGTATAGATGCACTTTTATGGTGGATAGATGCACTTTTATGATGGACAGATGCGCTTTTATGATAAATGGATGCACTTTTATGATGGATGGATTAGCTTTTATGATGAATAGATGCACTTTTATGATGGATAGATGCACTTTTATGATGGATAGATGCACTTTTATGATGGATAGATGCACTTTTATGATGGATAGATGCACTTTTATGATGTATAGATGCACTTTTATGATGAATAGATGCACTTTTATGATGTATAGATGCACTTTTATGATGTATAGATGCACTTTTATGATGGATAGATGCACTTTTATGATGAATAGATGCACTTTTATGATGGATAGATGCACTTTTATGATGGATAGATGCACTTTTATGATGTATAGATGCACTTTTATGATGAATAGATGCACTTTTATGATGGATAGATGCACTTTTATGATGTATAGATGCACTTTTATGATGGATAGATGCACTTTTATGGTGGATAGATGCACTTTTATGATGGAGGGATGCACTTTTATGATGGATAGATGCACTGTTATGATGGACAGATGCACTTTTATGATGGACAGATGAGCTTTTATGATGGACAGATGCGCTTTTATGATGGATAGATGCACTGTTATGATGGACAGATGCACTTTTATGATGGACAGATGAGCTTTTATGATGGACAGATGCACTTTTATGATGGATAAATGCACTTTTATGGTGGATAGATGCACTTTTATGATGGATAGATGCACTTTTATGATGGACAGATGCACTTTTATGATGGATAGATGCACTTTTATGATGGATAGATGCGCTTTTATGATGGATAGATGCCCTTTTATGATGGATAGATGCACTTTTATGATGGATAGATGCGCTTTTATGATGGATAGATGCCCTTTTATGATGGATAGATGCACTTTTATAATGGATAGATGCGCTTTTATGGTGGATAGATGCACTTTTATGATGGATAGATGCACTTTTATGGTGGATAGATACACTTTTATGATGGATAGATGCACTTTTATAATGGATAGATGCGCTTTTATGATGGATAGATGCACTGTTATGATGGATAGATGCACTTTTATGGTGGATAGATACACTTTTATGATGGATAGATGCGCTTTTATGATGGACAGATGCACTGTTATGATGGATAGATGCACTTTTATAATGGATAGATGCACTTTTATGATGGATAGATGCACTTTTATGGTGGATAGATACACTTTTATGGTGGATAGATGCACTGTTATGATGGATGGATGCACTTTTATAATGGATAGATGCGCTTTTATAATGGATAGATACACTTTTATGATGATAGATGCGCTTTTATAATGGATAGATACACTTTTATGATGATAGATGCGCTTTTATAATGGATAGATACACTTTTATGATGATAGATGCGCTTTTATGATGGATAGATGCCCTTTTATGATGTATAGATGCACTTTTATAATGGATAGATGCACTTTTATAATGGATAGATACACTTTTATGATGATAGATGCGCTTTTATAATGGATAGATACACTTTTATGATGATAGATGCGCTTTTATAATGGATAGATACACTTTTATGATGATAGATGCGCTTTTATGATGGATAGATGCCCTTTTATGATGTATAGATGCACTTTTATGATGGATAGATGCCCTTTTATGATGAATAGATGCACTTTTATGATGGATGGATTAGCTTTTATGATGAATAGATGCACTTTTATGATGTATAGATGCACTTTTATGATGGATAGATGCCCTTTTATGATGTATAGATGCGCTTTTATGATGGATAGATGCACTTTTATAATGGATAGATGCACTTTTATGATGGATAGATGCACTTTTATGGTGGATAGATACACTTTTATGATGGATAGATGCACTGTTATGATGGATGGATGCACTTTTATGATGGATAGATGCACTTTTATAATGGATAGATACACTTTTATGATGATAGATGCGCTTTTATAATGGATAGATACACTTTTATGATGATAGATGCGCTTTTATGATGGATAGATGCCCTTTTATGATGATAGACACACTTTTATGATGATAGATGCACTTTTATGATGGATGGATGCGCTTTTATGATGATAGACACACTTTTATGATGATAGATGCACTTTTATGATGGATGGATACACTTTTATGATGATAGATGCACTTTTATGATGATAGATACACTTTTATGATGATAGATACACTTTTATGATGATAGATGCACTTTTATGATGGATAGATGCCCTTTTATGGTGGATAGATGCACTTTTATGATGGATAGATGCACTTTTAAGATGGATAGATGCGCTTCTATGATGGATGGATGCGCTTTTATGATGAATAGATGCACTTTTATGATGGATAGATGCACTTTTATGATGTATAGATGCACTTTTATGGTGGATAGATGCACTTTTATGGTGGATAGATGCACTTTTATGGTGGATAGATGCACTTTTATGATGTATAGATGCACTTTTATGATGGATAGATGCACTTTTATGGTGGATAGATGCACTTTTATGATGGAGGGATGCACTTTTATGATGGATAGATGCACTGTTATGATGGACAGATGCACTTTTATGATGGACAGATGAGCTTTTATGATGGACAGATGCGCTTTTATGATGGATAGATGCACTGTTATGATGGACAGATGCACTTTTATGATGGACAGATGAGCTTTTATGATGGACAGATGCACTTTTATGATGGATAAATGCACTTTTATGGTGGATAGATGCACTTTTATGATGGATAGATGCACTTTTATGATGGACAGATGCACTTTTATGATGGATAGATGCACTTTTATGATGGATAGATGCGCTTTTATGATGGATAGATGCCCTTTTATGATGGATAGATGCACTTTTATGATGGATAGATGCGCTTTTATGATGGATAGATGCCCTTTTATGATGGATAGATGCACTTTTATAATGGATAGATGCGCTTTTATGGTGGATAGATGCACTTTTATGATGGATAGATGCACTTTTATGGTGGATAGATACACTTTTATGATGGATAGATGCACTTTTATAATGGATAGATGCGCTTTTATGATGGATAGATGCACTGTTATGATGGATAGATGCACTTTTATGGTGGATAGATACACTTTTATGATGGATAGATGCGCTTTTATGATGGACAGATGCACTGTTATGATGGATAGATGCACTTTTATAATGGATAGATGCACTTTTATGATGGATAGATGCACTTTTATGGTGGATAGATACACTTTTATGGTGGATAGATGCACTGTTATGATGGATGGATGCACTTTTATAATGGATAGATGCGCTTTTATAATGGATAGATACACTTTTATGATGATAGATGCGCTTTTATAATGGATAGATACACTTTTATGATGATAGATGCGCTTTTATAATGGATAGATACACTTTTATGATGATAGATGCGCTTTTATGATGGATAGATGCCCTTTTATGATGTATAGATGCACTTTTATAATGGATAGATGCACTTTTATAATGGATAGATACACTTTTATGATGATAGATGCGCTTTTATGATGTATAGATGCGCTTTTATGATGGATAGATGCACTTTTATAATGGATAGATGCACTTTTATGATGGATAGATGCACTTTTATGGTGGATAGATACACTTTTATGATGGATAGATGCACTGTTATGATGGATGGATGCACTTTTATGATGGATAGATGCACTTTTATAATGGATAGATACACTTTTATGATGATAGATGCGCTTTTATAATGGATAGATACACTTTTATGATGATAGATGCGCTTTTATGATGGATAGATGCCCTTTTATGATGATAGACACACTTTTATGATGATAGATGCACTTTTATGATGGATGGATGCGCTTTTATGATGATAGACACACTTTTATGATGATAGATGCACTTTTATGATGGATGGATACACTTTTATGATGATAGATGCACTTTTATGATGATAGATACACTTTTATGATGATAGATACACTTTTATGATGATAGATGCACTTTTATGATGGATAGATGCCCTTTTATGGTGGATAGATGCACTTTTATGATGGATAGATGCACTTTTATGATGGATAGATGCGCTTCTATGATGGATGGATGCGCTTTTATGATGAATAGATGCACTTTTATGATGGATAGATGCACTTTTATGATGGATAGATGCCCTTTTATGGTGGATAGATGCACTTTTATGATGGATAGATGCACTTTTATGATGGATAGATGCGCTTCTATGATGGATGGATGCGCTTTTATGATGAATAGATGCACTTTTATGATGGATAGATGCACTTTTATGATGTATAGATGCACTTTTATGGTGGATAGATGCACTTTTATGGTGGATAGATGCACTTTTATGGTGGATAGATGCACTTTTATGGTGGATAGATGCACTTTTATGATGGATAGATGCACTTTTATGGTGGATAGATGCACTTTTATGATGGATAGATGCACTTTTATGATGGATAGATGCACTTTTATGATGGATAGATGCACTTTTATGATGGATAGATGCGCTTCTATGATGGATGGATGCGCTTTTATGATGAATAGATGCACTTTTATGATGGATAGATGCACTTTTATGATGTATAGATGCACTTTTATGATGATAGATGCACTTTTATGATGGATAGATGCCCTTTTATGGTGGATAGATGCACTTTTATGATGGATAGATGCACTTTTATGATGGATAGATGCGCTTCTATGATGGATGGATGCGCTTTTATGATGAATAGATGCACTTTTATGATGGATAGATGCACTTTTATGATGTATAGATGCACTTTTATGGTGGATAGATGCACTTTTATGGTGGATAGATGCACTTTTATGGTGGATAGATGCACTTTTATGGTGGATAGATGCACTTTTATGATGGATAGATGCACTTTTATGATGGATAGATGCACTTTTATGATGTATAGATGCACTTTTATGGTGGATAGATGCACTTTTATGGTGGATAGATGCACTTTTATGATGGATAGATGCACTTTTATGGTGGATAGATGCACTTTTATGGTGGATAGAGGCACTTTTATGGTGGATAGATGTACTTTTATGATGGATAGATGCACTTTTATGGTGGATAGAGGCACTTTTATGGTGGATAGATGTACTTTTATGATGGATAGATGCACTTTTATGGTGGATAGATGCACTTTTATGGTGGATAGATGCACTTTTATGGTGGATAGATGCACTTTTATGGTGGATAGAGGCACTTTTATGGTGGATAGATGTACTTTTATGATGGATAGATGCACTTTTATGGTGGATAGAGGCACTTTTATGGTGGATAGAGGCACTTTTATGATGGATAGATGCACTTTTATGGTGGATAGATGCACTTTTATGGTGGATAGAGGCACTTTTATGGTGGATAGATGCACTTTTATGGTGGTTAGATGCACTTTTATGATGGATAGATGCACTTTTATGATGGATAGATGCACTTTTATGATGTATAGATGCACTTTTATGGTGGATAGATGCACTTTTATGGTGGATAGATGCACTTTTATGGTGGATAGATGCACTTTTATGGTGGATAGATGCACTTTTATGGTGGATAGATGCACTTTTATGGTGGATAGAGGCACTTTTATGGTGGATAGATGTACTTTTATGATGGATAGATGCACTTTTATGGTGGATAGAGGCACTTTTATGGTGGATAGAGGCACTTTTATGGTGGATAGATGCACTTTTATGGTGGATAGATGCACTTTTATGGTGGATAGAGGCACTTTTATGGTGGATAGATGCACTTTTATGGTGGATAGATGCACTTTTATGATGGATAGATGCACTTTTATGGTGGATAGATGTACTTTTATGATGGATAGATGCACTTTTATGATGGATAGATGCACTTCTATGATGGATAGATGCACTTTTATGGTGGATAGATGCACTTTTATGATGGATAGATGCACTTTTATGATGGATAGATGCACTTTTATGATGGATAGATGCGCTTTTATGATGGATAGATGCACTTTTATGGTGGATAGAGGCACTTTTATGGTGGATAGATGCACTTTTATGATGGATAGATGCACTTTTATGATGGATAGATGCGCTTTTATGATGGATAGATGCACTTTTATGGTGGATAGAGGCACTTTTATGGTGGATAGAGGCACTTTTATGATGGATAGATGCACTTCTATGATGGATAGATGCACTTTTATGGTGGATAGATGCACTTTTATGATGGATAGATGCACTTTTATGGTGGATAGATGCACTTCTATGATGGATAGATGCACTTTTATGATGGATAGATGCACTTTTATGATGGATAGATGCACTTTTATGGTGGATAGATGCACTTCTATGATGGATAGATGCACTTTTATGATGGATAGATGCACTTTTATGGTGGATAGATGCACTTCTATGATGGATAGATGCACTTTTATGGTGGATAGATGCACTTTTATGATGGATAGATGCACTTTTATGATGGATAGATGCACTTTTATGATGGATAGATGCGCTTTTATGATGGATAGATGCACTTTTATGGTGGATAGAGGCACTTTTATGGTGGATAGATGCACTTTTATGGTGGATAGATGCACTTTTATGATGGATAGATGCACTTTTATAATGGATAGATGCACTTTTATGATGATAGATGCACTTTTATGATGGATAGATGCACTTTTATAATGGATAGATGCACTTTTATAATGGATAGATGCACTTTTATAATGGATAGATGCACTTTTATAATGGATAGATGCACTTTTATGATGGATAGATGCACTTTTATAATGGATAGATGCACTTTTATAATGGATAGATGCACTTTTATGATGGATAGATGCACTTTTATGGTGGATAGATGCACTTCTATGATGGATAGATGCACTTTTATGATGGATAGATGCACTTTTATGATGGATAGATGCACTTTTATGGTGGATAGAGGCACTTTTATGATGGATAGATGCACTTCTATGATGGATAGATGCACTTTTATGGTGGATAGATGCACTTTTATGATGGATAGATGCACTTTTATGGTGGATAGATGCACTTCTATGATGGATAGATGCACTTTTATGATGGATAGATGCACTTTTATGATGGATAGATGCACTTTTATGGTGGATAGATGCACTTCTATGATGGATAGATGCACTTTTATGATGGATAGATGCACTTTTATGGTGGATAGATGCACTTCTATGATGGATAGATGCACTTTTATGGTGGATAGATGCACTTTTATGATGGATAGATGCACTTTTATGATGGATAGATGCACTTTTATGATGGATAGATGCGCTTTTATGATGGATAGATGCACTTTTATGGTGGATAGAGGCACTTTTATGGTGGATAGATGCACTTTTATGGTGGATAGATGCACTTTTATGATGGATAGATGCACTTTTATAATGGATAGATGCACTTTTATGATGATAGATGCACTTTTATGATGGATAGATGCACTTTTATAATGGATAGATGCACTTTTATGATGGATAGATGCACTTTTATAATGGATAGATGCACTTTTATAATGGATAGATGCACTTTTATAATGGATAGATGCACTTTTATAATGGATAGATGCACTTTTATGATGGATAGATGCACTTTTATAATGGATAGATGCACTTTTATAATGGATAGATGCACTTTTATGATGGATAGATGCACTTTTATGATGGATAGAGGCACTTTTATGATGGACAGATGCACTTTTATGGTGGAAGATGCACTTTTATGGTGGATAGATGCACTTTTATGATGGACAGATGCACTTTTATGATGGATAAATGCACTTTTATGATGGATAGATGCACTTTTATAATGGATAGAGGCACTTTTATGATGGATAGAGGCACTTTTATGATGGATAGATGCACTTTTATGATGGATAGAGGCACTTTTATGATGGATAGAGGCACTTTTATGGTGGATAGAGGCACTTTAATGATGGATAGATGCACTTTAATGATGGATAGATGCACTTTAATGATGGATAGATGCACTTTAATGATGGATAGATGCACTTTAATGATGGATAGATGCACTTTTATACACAATCACACACTCGTATTCTGAATATATTGTCAGTCTGTGCCTTTCATATGAAACTTGCTTGGTTTATATTAACCATACTACATTAACAATACATATTAACCGTTGAACACCACACTGGGCATCGGACAGGATGAGCAGCGCCCCCTGCAGGCCTCAGCTCTTCCAGCAGCAGCTGGTGTTCCCATGAGGTCTCCCATTCAGATTCAGTCCTGCTCACTTGCTATATATTCCCTTAGCAATGGGTCGGCCAGGCCTACAATGTACACACAGCGGCTCACGGGGAAACTCCCGCTGCTCCACATGGCCAGGAACTTTCTGTATAGCGACTTCGCTGTTGGATGTACAATATTTTAGGTTCTGTAACTGGTCACCATTTCTTGGTTTCACGATTAGTTTCAAGATTTATGCAAATAGCATAAAAAATTGTCAGGAACAAAAACTGCAAGTAGGCCTAATTTTAATTTACAAAAAAATATTATTTAAAATAGGCTAATTTAATCCTTTAAATGGAAATTTGAAGTCAAATCATGTCCCGCAGATAAACAGATCAGTGCAGAGTCTCTGGTGTAGTAACAGATTGTGGCCACACGAAGGCGCAGGAGAATCACTGTGAGAACTGACCCTGGAGCGGATCCTCATCTCTGGAGCAGGAGCAGGGCCGTCACTAGAGGACCCAGAGCTGGTACTGATTCTAGGGCCCCCATTGATTATATATCATCATGTTAATGATATTTTCTACCCCGAAACCTACAGATCACGGAAACATGTTTTGGTCGATTTATAACTTTTTAACTACTGTACTGTCATAATATTTCTGTATATAAACATTTGACCATCATAAGTAGAGCCAAACCTGACACAAACGCATACACACACACATACACACACACACACACACACACACACACACACACACACACACACACACACACACACACACACACACACACACACACACACATACTGACACAAACGCATACACACACACACAAACACACACACACACACATACATACATACACACACACACACACACACACACACACACACACACACACACACACACACACACACACACACACACACACACACACACACACACACACACACACACACACACACACACACTGCCCCTGCCCCTAAACCTACCCATCACACACACACACACACACACACACACACACACACACATACACACACACACACATACACACACACATACACACACACACACACACACACACACTCACACACACACACACACACACACACACACACACACACACACACATACATACATACACACACACACACACATACACACACACACACACACACACACACACACTGCCCCTGCCCCTAAACCTACCCATCACACACACACACACACACACACACACACACACTGCCCCTGCCCCTAAACCTAGCCCTCACAGGAGACTGTGCAGTTCACTTTCTGTGAAAAAAACTCATTCTGTGATTTATAAGCATTTTGAAAAGTGAGGACATGGGGAACGTCCTCATATTTCACCCTCTTTTTGTAATACCCATGTCATTATACACATTTGTGTACTGATATTTCACAAAAACATGCCCACACACACACACTAACCCGACCCCTAAACCTTCCCATCACACAAAACTACAGGCATTTTCCTCATGGGGACGAACAAATGTCTCCAAAAGGACAAGGATTTTGGTATTTGCCATGTAGGGTTTACCAGGACCACACACACACACACACACACACACACACACACACACAGACATTCATCGCCTCACTAAACACACATACATTGAGACAAACACACTCATAGACAAATGAATCTCCATGGCGACACACATGACTTCAGACAAGGCTGAATGGAGACTGTGATTAATGCTGTCACACACACACACACACACACACACACACACACACACACACACACACACACACACACACACACACACACACACACACACACACACACCTCTCTCTCTGCATTCCTCAATGGATTGACACTGGATTGGCTCTCAAATGATGGAAGTGATCAGACCATTTTTAGCAGATTTTTTTTGGAAAGAAATGACTTTAAATTGTCCTGACACCAAACTTTTGAACGTTTAATATAGAACAGTTTCCTACAATAATGATAGTTCTCGTTTACCTGCTCTTTACTGAGAGTTAGAAGACAGAGGAATATGAATGTACAAAATTCACTCACAGCTTCATTTTTAATGCCATTTGAGAGAGACGGAGTCCATCAACAGGCTTGACCTCTGACCCCTCAGATCAATAGGTCAGCTGACCTGTGATTTCTCTCTTCTGAAGAGCTTCTGTGGAGTCACCAGTCCTGCCGTTATTTCACTAATCACACGACACACTCCGCTTGTTAAAACGCCTAAATATACATTTATGATTCATATGCTTACTGAAATATTCAAATCTGCTTCTTAGTGGCAGAACTAAACAAAAACAGCCGGTGTTGAAATGATGTTTCTAAATGTAGAATAATTAAATTAGAAGCGTCTGAGTTAAAAAATTGAGATCTTAGAGTTTTATTCTTCAATTAATATAATTGCGGTCAAGGCTTTTCTTTCAGAATCCAGACATTAACCAACAATTAATGAGTTTTATATGAACACAGCTTTTTAACATTGTTTTTATATTAATTGTGTAATATTTGGGCCTCAAATTAAGATTTACACTGCAAAAAAGGCTTTTCTTACTTAGTATTTTTGTCTTGTTTTCAGTCCAAATATCTAAAAAATATTACATTAAGAAGCATTTACTAGAAAAACAAAAGTTTTTGTCCTGTTTTGGGGGGAAATAACTCAAAATTAATGGAGTTTTTGCGTAAAATAAGCAAAATAATCTGCCAATGGGGTAAGCAAAATAAACTTAATTCAAACACAAAAAAAAGTTTATTTTGTTTACCCCATTGGCAGATTATTTTGCTTATTTTAAGCAAAAACTCCATTAATTTTGAGTTATTTTCCCCCAAAACAAGACAAAAACTTGTTTGCAGTGTATGTACTTGATTTGCATGTAATGTAACAGTTTTAACATGAACTAATAATAAGCTTGCATATCTGATGCATATTTTTCATTCATACATAAATGAAACAGTTTATTATTAACTAATTGCATCTATTTCATTTTATTTAATTAATCATATTTTCAGAATTGCTTAGAATGAGCATAAATCGGTTGAAATATGGCTAGCTGTGGAACGAGCAATATTAAGTATGAGACTGAAACTAATTGATTGATTGATGATAAATATGGTTATTGTGTATTTAAAACACATTCAGTGTATTATTATTAGTATTATAACAGAAAGCTTACCCGTTTCATTTGTGCGTGACTGAGACATGCGACACAGTAAAGGGTTAATTGACCCAAAAGTGGGAAAAAATGTCATAATTTACTCACTTAAATCTAAAAGATTTCTGTCCCTCCATTGATAGTCCACGCATGTCGCTTCAAAACATTC
>JARQWZ010002534.1:0-5000 GCA_033150135.1 Gobio occitaniae
ATTCATGTCACTTGGTAGTGATACTTCATCAAATCTCACTAGCCTTATCTTGCCACTTTACACCCAAACGTGTCATAACTTTACAAAGAACTTACAGATTTCATAATTTCCCATTACTTTAAATTTGGACTATAAGTCATCGTCAATTTCTTTAAAGCTGTTTTTCCATTTAACTTTACGGGTGTTCCTAAATTCTATTTCACATCATTAATCTTTGGGCTATTTCTCATTATTGTTCTATCAATCTGCAGATGCCACACAATATGATCATTATGGTTTCTTATCTCTACTGCTCTGCAGAAACCAAAATATTATATTCCTCTTATCTCAATCCCAGTGACACAGAAATACTTAAAGTCACTTGCTTCTTTAACATTAATTGTGGTTCTCTATATAAATCAAAATATCATAAAAAAATTAAATAAAGTAAGAATAAAACTTTTCATTTTTAGAAGTTATCTCTTTGGTCGCCCTCCGGCCTTTCAGAATTTTGAGGGAGTCTCTGGATAATTTAGATAGTGACTTCAGCCAATTTGTCACTTTGTCTCTGCCGTCAAGTCTATAACATTTACGCCTACTATTTTTAATCAATTGACATTATTAAATTTAAGCCCTCAGTTGAATTTAGACAATGGTTTTTAACCCATGATGGACGGCAATCTTTAACTTTATAATTCCACTTGAACTAATCCAGAGAGTAATTCAAATCAACATAAATGACAAAAGTCGTCATAACAGACAGAGCTGGATAACAATCCATTTAAAGCTCGTCCCGTGTTCTGGATCATCTTTTCACCAGATTCCTTCGAAATTATCAGTTTCTCTAAAGGTTGTCATTTACCTTAACCCATCTGTAATGGTCAAATACTCATTCCAGAGGTTAATGACACCCAATTAGGACAGAACAGTTCTAGGAACACATACAACACATACAAAACATAAAGAGCAGTCACACCCACACACACATTAAACATAAAATTGCTCATTCTCAAATTTTACTTTTAGTGTTTACTCAAATTATTATTTAAACTCAGCTTTTACGTCTGCTCATTATTAATTTGTCTCTACAAAAGTCAGCTGGGTTGTTTTGGTTCTGATATCATTTCTTTGTTTTGTTTCAGCTTTAGCAGGGCGATAACAAATTGCACCATCCCTGCTTCCACAAACAGTCTCTCTCTCTCTCTCTCTAACCTTTTTAACAGTCTTCTAAGACTTTAACTTCAATGTTAAATTTATTCTCATACCCTTTTAAACACTGTTTTCCCTAAAACATGTCTTATTATTTCCAAGTGATGCCATGTGCTTTTACTCATCAATATCTTCTATCATCTGTGGTACAGGCTCAGATATCAACCTTGAGCTGGTTTTGAAATAGAGAGACTTCTATGCATTCAGGACAGGTACTGCATTTTCATAAACTTTTAACTTGTCACTCTAGCACAGCATAAGACTTGGCTAGAGATCACATTTATCTTCCAATAAACGTCAGACTTCACACTATCTCAGCGTAAGACCTGGCTAGAAATTAAAATGGTTTTCAAATAAGCGACAGAGATTTTCCTTTTAACTCTATCTTTTGCCAGAATTGACGGTTCCAAATAACCATAATTTTATATTTGTCTTTTGCCCAAACAATAAATTTAACCTTCAAACATCTAAATTGAGTCTGAGTTACTCTCCCAATTTTAGCCATAGCACCAGAAATGACATGGTGGGGCAGATTCAGATAAGCAAATTGTTTTATTACAGCTCAGCAGGAGCTTATCTTTTGAAACCAAAACATCAGCTTCTAGGTTTTTAGCTTTTAACCATATTCTCCTACAGTGTTTTTACCAACATCCAGTCAAATAAACTTTATCAGAATTTTTCACGCATCATTTTAACATTTTTATCATTTAAACCCTCTATGTCTCTAATTATATAGTTACTGCCATTAATTTTTAACCTCATAATTTATTTTAAAATGATCATAGATCTTTCCTTTTAAAAGGAATTTCTTAAGACGACAATATATGAACTTATTACTTATTTCCTTATTTTCAATCTGTGCACCTCTGTTTAAAATCCCTCCGTGACTATATCTGCTTTTTTCCTTTTCCTTTTCAAAAACAACTTCAAGTCCTTTTACTCAGACTACACAGACCAAATCCTACGTAATTTTCAGTGATTTCTGCCAATTTATCTCACAAACAGTTAGGAATTAAAATTTTTCCAGTCTTTTAGCTTTTAGCCAGTCAAGTTTCTGATTAACTTTTCCAATTAGAATTAAAACTTTTGCTGCCCATTTACTTAATAATTATTTCAAATTTCTTTGACGTCAGGGCTTCAGAGCAGCGCTGCTTACAGCGTTTGCTGTCTTTCGTCTCAAAATCTTTTTCTGGACTGACCATATCACTCAAATTTTTAGCCATCATTTTAGTCAAAGTTCATACTCACCTGAAATTTATACCAGCAGAGATGGAGGCGGCGATCTTTAACCAACACAGCTGTGGCTTCTGCGTGATGAAACTGCAAAGTACACTTATACGAAAAAGTCACTTACTGGTCCATTCCAATTTGGGTCATACCTTACATTTTACTCGGGATCGTTCCTGATGCATCCCTGGCAAACAACCCTGAATCTATTTTTATTTTGTTTAACTAATAACTTAATCCCTAACTGTCTATTGTCCTAAATTCGGGGGCCCCCTGTCTGAGTTGGAAGAGACGGAGAAGGTTTGCGGTGTGCACTGGCCCCCTTTGTCCAGTGCCGCATGCCCCTGAGGAGTGGTGACCTCACCTTAGCTTCAACAATCAGCTCTCCTTCCGCATGCCACTATTTCACTCTGGTAACAGTTCTACTGGCAACCCAGAGCGCCCGCTTATACCCTTTTGTGTTTCTTAACAAAGCTTCTTGACTCACTCGAGATAGCTGAACACAACCCGTAGTATAAGTAATCCTTATTTCCTCTCGAAATTAAAGGCTCTCCCGTACCCCCAACCCAGTCTCTTCCAGTCAGACAAGTCTAATAATAAAAATATACTACCTTATCTACTTGTTTGCCAGAGGTGTACCAAGGAATGATTGCTCGCCAAATCTCCACCATAAACTGTTGGGGTAACAGCTTAGGACCCAGGACCAGTAGTGAAAAATGAAGACCAGGAGTCAGGAGTCAGATTAATTAAAGAAAATTTTACTAAAGAATAGTTTGCAGTTTCATCAGCAGAAGCCAGCTCAAGAGGAGGTTCGTAGGCCGCGCTCCCTCTAACAGTCTCCCCGCCTCCGTCTAACGTACATACAATTTTCTGAACAGTTATACTGTTTTCAAGGTCTAGACACGTCATTACTGCCATGTGGAATGATTCTGATTGGTTCTAACAACATGCAATGTAAGCAACTTTCCACACGTAGACAGATAGGAGCATATATCACTAAAAATGCGTAGACTTGATGTCGCCCAAGCCCAGATTAATCCCTAGCGACCTCGGAGGTCATAGAAAAGACGCCTCCAAGTCTAGAATCGTCTGCCGAAAGGACCATCTCCAACACTGGATCTGCACAGAATCATGAAACGCACACACAAAGTTTCCCAGAAAAACAGTCTCCATCAAGGTCGGGACATTTTAACTAACTATCAACAGAGTCCTTCTTCAAAACATACTGATACTAACTCTAATTCAGAAGTGACTTTATTCTATTCTATAAAGAAAGAAGATACATCAAAGAGGTACATTTTCCCCTGAGTCCCCCAAAGAATCCAGGGATGACCCCGGGGGGGGGTCACCTCAGGAAGACATATAGTTAACACATGCTGATCTCGTTTGACTCCCTGGAGTGTTATTACTACACCAAGGGCATCTGCCTGCCAGCATGTCTTGACCCAGACATCAGAGCAGCACCTCAATAATAAGAATTCAAAAGCACAGAGCAGCTAAAACACTACAATATACACAATCACTCCTTAAATATAGAGAACTGATTTATCAAATGTAGGAAATGGTTATAACTTGATTATTATTCATTCTTATTTTAATATTGAACATAAAATCATTCTTGAAGGATATGTGTCTGATGAAGAGACAAGTGATGGTTTGGCTTGACCCTTGACCCTTCAGAATACTACAGACCGCAAATGAGATCTAAATTACACGGGGAAAAACATCATAAAAAATAGATTAATAGAATAAATAAATTCATTACTTTATTATATACAAAATATTCAACAAAAATAAAATAAAGAAAATCAATAAAAATACACATTAAAGAAATAAATGCATAACTTTTATTTATAACTTCATTGTAACGATGCATGCAGGGAAGCCGAAGAAGCCAAAAGAATCAGGTTCCAAAGTCTCAAAAGTTTAATTATAACTCAAAAGGTAAGCAGAGAGTAAGCAAACACATCTAACATAACAGTGACCGGACAGAGTGCAGGCAAGGGTGCAACTTAAGTAGTGAACGCAAACAAGGTAATTGACGTCACACAGCTGAACTGAAATAACTAACGAAGGTAACCATAGAAACAGATGAGTGGCGGGAAACAAAGAAAAAGACATGTGACTGAAGAAAACAAACGTAAATCTGACAATACTCCCCCCTGCCAGAAGGCGTGTCCTCAGGCCGACGAGGGGCAGTTCAGGGGACCAGGGTGGAGCCGGAAGTTCAGGAGGCCAAGGTGGAGCCGGAAGTTCAGGAGGCCAAGGTGAAGCCGGAAGTTCAGGAGGCCAAGGTGGAGCCGGAAGTTCAGGGGACCAGGGTGGAGCCGGAAGTTCAGGAGGCCAAGGTGGAGCCGGAAGTTCAGGAGGCCAAGGTGAAGCCGGAAGTTCAGGAGGCCAAGGTGGAGCCGGAAGTTCAGGGGACCAGGGTGGAGCCGGAAGTTCAGGAGGCCAGGGTGGAGCCGGCAATTCAGGGGACCAGGGTGGAGCCGGCAATTCAGGGGACCAGGGTGGAGCCGGACGTTCAGGAGGCCACGGTGGAGCCGGAAGTTCAGGAGGCCAGGGTGGAGCCGGAAGTTCAGGAG
>JARQWZ010002534.1:10000-42500 GCA_033150135.1 Gobio occitaniae
ATTTGAGTGACAAACTTCATCATCTGCATCTTCACACTGTCGATCCCCCAGGGCCCTCCTGTAGATCTGTGTCTGTGTGTGTGTGTGTGAGACCCTCCACACGCAGATAATTTAGCTTTAAATGAATAGCTCAAGCTCACTCACTATATCTCACCTCTATATCCTGTCTCTCTGTCCGTCTGTGTGTCCATCTGTCTCTCTGTCCGTCTGTCTGTCTCTCTGTCCATCCCTCTGTCCGTCCGACTGTCCGTCTCTCTGTCTGTCTGTCCGTCCGTCTCTCTGTCCGTCTGTCTGTCTGTCCTTCTGTCTGTCCTTCTGTCTGTCTGTACGTCTGTCTCTCTGTCCGTCCGTCCGTCCGTCCGTCTCTCTGTCCATCCGTCTGTCTGTCTCCCTGTCCATCCGTCTGTCTGTCTCCCTGTCCATCCGTCTGTCTGTCTCTCTGTCCATCCGTCCGACTGTCCGTCTCTCTGTCCGTCCGTCTGTCCATCCGTCTGTCTGTCCTTCTGTCTGTCTGTCCGTCTGTCTCTCTGTCCGTCTGTCTGTCTATCCGTCTGTCTCTCTGTCCGTCTGTCTGTCTGTCCTTCTGTCTGTCTGTCCGTCTGTGTGTCCATCTGTCTCTCTGTCCGTCTGTCTGTCTCTCTGTCCATCCCTCTGTCCGTCCGACTGTCCGTCTCTCTGTCTGTCTGTCCGTCCGTCTCTCTGTCCGTCTGTCTGTCTGTCCTTCTGTCTGTCTGTACGTCTGTCTCTCTGTCCGTCCGTCCGTCCGTCCGTCTCTCTGTCCATCCGTCTGTCTGTCTCCCTGTCCATCCGTCTGTCTGTCTCCCTGTCCATCCGTCTGTCTGTCTCTCTGTCCATCCGTCCGACTGTCCGTCTCTCTGTCCGTCCGTCTGTCCATCCGTCTGTCTGTCCTTCTGTCTGTCTGTCCGTCTGTCTCTCTGTCCGTCTGTCTGTCTATCCGTCTGTCTCTCTGTCCGTCTGTCTGTCTGTCCTTCTGTCCGTCTGTCCGTCTCTCTCTCTGTCCGTCCGTCTGTCTCTCTGTCCGTCCGTCTGTCTGTCTGTCTGTCCGTCTCTCTCTCTGTCCGTCTGTCTCTCTGTCCGTCTTCTGTCTGTTTGTCTGTCTCTCTGTCCGTCCATCCGTCTGTCCGTCTTCTGTCTGTCTGTCTGTCTGTCCGTTCGTCCGTCTGTCTCTCTCTGTCCGTCTGTCTGTCTGTCCGTCTGTCTCTCTGTCCATCCTCTGTCCGTCTGTCTGTCTGTGTGTCCGTCCGTCTGTCTCTCTGTCCATTTCTCTGTCCGTCTGTCTGTCCGTCCGTCCGTCCGTCTGTCTCTCTATCTGTCCGTCTTTCTCTCTGTCCGTCTGTCCGTCCTCTGTCCGTCTGTCCATCTGTCTCTCTGTCCATCTGTCTGTCTGTCTGTCCGTCCGTCTCTCTCTGTCCGTCCTCTGTCCGTCTGTCTGTCTGTCCGTCTGTCTCTCTGTCCATCCTCTGTCCGTCCGTCTGTCTGTCTGTGTGTCCGTCCGTCTGTCTCTCTGTCTGTCTGTCTGTCCGTCCGTCCGTCCGTCCGTCTCTCTGTCCATTTCTCTGTCCGTCTGTCTGTCCGTCCGTCTCTCTATCTGTCCGTCTTTCTCTCTGTCCGTCTGTCCATCTGTCTCTCTGTCCGTCCATCCGTCTGTCTCTCTGTCCGTCTGTCTGTCTGTTTGTCCGTCCGTCAGTCTCTCTCTCTGTCTGTCTGTCTGTCCATCTGTCTCTCTGTCCGTCCATCCGTCTGTCTCTCTGTCCGTCTGTCTGTCTGTCCGTCCGTCCGTCTCTCTGTCTGTCTGTCCATCTGTCTCTCTGTCCGTCCATCCGTCTGTCCGTCCGTCCGCCTGTCTGTCTCTCAGTCTGTCCGTCGGTCTCTGTTTTAGATTATCTAATGGTTTTTAAATGTTCCTTGCTTCAGGACTTTCTAAAGTAACATCCCATAATGTTTGATGAATGATGTTATGTTATGAAAACACTGCAGGTTTTGAATATGGTTATACGGGAATGTTTGCAGAACTGAAACACATTCATCAGCTGGGAAAGCTCATGGCGTCACAGTGACATCACTTGAAAGACTTCTTCGGTCATGTAATAAATGAAGATGAAGATGAAAACCTTTAGTGGTGTAAATATTAAACGCTCTTCATGTAAACCCACCGATAAAGATCCTCTGTGTTATCTCGGCACTTGTTGGCGCTTGTGTTTAATGAGGTGATATTTTGGGTCAGTCTGACGCGTTCGGTCAGGTATGTGACGCGCTCGCGAGCAGCAGCGTCTGAATGAACGCGCCCCCGCCCGCCCGCGCGCCCGCGCGCAGCCTCGCAGTCTCCGTGAGATGCCCGTTAGATTCGGTGCGGCAGTGCAGTATCGCGCTCGGGCTCGCTGATGATCTCAACCCCACTCATGCGTGGATTTCCCGCTCGTCACCTCGCGCACACACGGATCCGTGGACCGGAGACTCCCGCGCGGACCGGGGACGGTCATGCCGTGATGCTGTCACGCGCACGGACGCGTCAGCCGTGTTTGTGAAGCCGGAGATGATGATGATGATGATGGTGGTGGTGGTGAGGAGCGGAGCTCTCCTCCGGTTACCGGGGCTCGTGATCAGACTGACGGTGCTGATGTTTGTCGCCGGTTCGAGCGGGATGCCGCACGTGCTCAGATTCGGTGAGAGTCGATCGATTATTAATTGATGACCAGCAGTCCTTGTGATTGATTCATTGACTCATTGATTCATTCATGTGTGTGTGTGTGTGTGTGCTGATCATCTGCACAGTTTTAACATCAGGCCTCGCAGAATCACATCTGGCCACTCATTGAGCTCGCGTGAAATATCCATAATCAATAATCAACAAGTTTGATGTTGTGAAACGTGTGGCTCATCTCAAAAGAGTGCTTTACAAAATAACCATCATTTCATATACCAGTGATAGATATTGTCCATTTTTAGATTATTGGCATTGGCATTGGCACACACACACACACACACACACACACACACACACACACACACGCACACAAACACATATATACACACACACCACACACGCACACACACATACACACAAATATATATACACTCACACACCACACACACGCACACACATATATGTAAGCACACACACACACACACACACACACACTCATATATATACACACACACACACACACATATATATATATACACACACACACACACACACACTCATATATACACACACACCACACGCACACACACACACACAAGTATATATATATATATATATATATATATACACACACACTCATATATACACACACACCACACACAAGCACACACCCACACACACACACACACTCATATATACGAACACACACACACACACACACACACACACACACATATATATATATATACACACACACACACTCATAGATACACACACACAACACGCATACACACCAATATATATATATACGCACACACACACACACACTCATATATACACACACACGCACATATATATATATATATACACACACACCACACCACACGCACACACACACACAAATATATATATATATATACACACACACTCATACTCATATATATACACACACCACACACGCACACACACACACACACACATATATATATACACACACACACTCATATATACACACACTAGCACACGCACAAATATATATATATATATACACACACACACACACACTCATATATACAAACACGCACACACACATTTATACACATACACGCACACACACATGCACATACACACACGCACACACAAGCACACACACACATACACACATGTATACACACACACACACACACACACACAAACACACATACACACACGCACACACAAACACACACACATATATATACACACACACACACACACTCATATATACAAACACGTACACACACACATGTATGCACACACATGCACGTACACACACACAAACACACACATACACACATGCATATACCCTTGCCACACACATGTATACACACACACGCACACACACACACACACACATACACACACGCACACACACATATACACACACACGCACACACACACACGCACACAGAGCTCAGACAGAAATAGACTGTAAAATGATTTTTCTCAGTTGTGATCAGATTATTTGAGTGCATTTCTCCAGAAAACACTATAAATAGTCAAATTTCAGTCTTTCTACTTCACACTTTCACGTTGAATTCTCTCCATAATAAACTAAAGGTAAAAACGGCAGATTCTTGCTCTTTCCAGTGTTCATATGAATAAATATGATCGTTCATTTAGTGAGGGGAACACGCTGATTATGCCCTTCTTGCATTGGCATTATGACCACTCATGACCCCTGACCTCTGACCCTGACCTGCACTGAGTGTGTGTGAAGCCGTCACTCGATCTCACATGATGGTGGCAGATGATGTCCAGTCTGCCTGAAGAAGCTGTGATGCTCATAAATGAGATTTCAGCTCATCTTCATCAGTCTTCGGCGTCAGAAGGCTTCATTAGTGTGATTCGGTCAGCGTGTGTGTGTGTGTGTGTGTGTTCCCAGTGAAGCCACAGGCGGATCTCATCAGAACATTCGGCCTGTGTGTGTGTGTGTGTGTGTCTGTTTAAAAGTCAGCCTGCATCCGCACAACTATGAGCCTCTATGGCAACACAGATGCGCTGCTGCATGCGGGGAGAGTGTGTGTGTGTGTGTGTGTGTGTGTGTGTGAAGCACATCATTGTTCATCCATCAGCTTCATATACACAGTCCGCTGGTGAATATGTTCTCGGAACGTTTTGCCAACGTTCCCATTAAAACGGAATGTTCTTTGGAATCTCGGAATGTTATACAGGAACATTCCATTCTATCATTCTTCAAACATTATGGCAACGTTACTTTTGAACGCTCTCTGAACGTTAGCAGTAACATTGAAAAAAACGTTACTAACATCCAGCAATAAAACGCTCCACGAAGGATGTATGAATAATGTTTTTGTGCTAATGTTTTGATAACTTTGAACGAACGTTCTATTAACGTTACTGGATGAACGTTTGTTTATAACGTTGAGAGAACCTTGACAGAACGTTCCCTGTTTGAATCAGCACTGCTAGTTCAGCTGATACTGATGTTAGCTGATGCTTTGTGAGTTGGAAATGTGAGTTCTGTTTACCTGTGCAAGTTTATCACCATGACGACGGGGTGTTGCAAGGGCGTTGCTATGGTGTTGTCATGATGACAAGGTGTTTCTTAAGTGTTGCTAAGTTTTTTTTTGTATTTGTACATTTTCTGAAAGAAATGTGACTTCAGTTTTTTATCACCATGACGACAGAGTGTTGCAAGAGTGTTGCTCTGTGGTTGCTAAGGTGTTGCCATGATGACAGGGTGTTCTTATGAGTTGCTAAGGTGTTTTTTTGTATTTGTACATTTTTCTGGAGGAAATGTGACTTCATTTTACCTGTGCAAGTTTATCACCATGACGACAGGGTGTTGCAAGAGTGTTGCTCCGTGGTTGCTAAGGTGTTGCCATGATGGCAGGGTGTTGTTATGCGCTGCTAAGGTGTTTTTTGTATTTGTAAATTTTTCTGGAGGGAATGTGAGTTCTTTTTACCTGAGCAAGTTTATCACCATGACGACGGGGTGTTGCAAGGGCGTTGCTATGGTGTTGTCATGATGACAAGGTGTTTCTTATGTGTTGCTAAGGTTTTTTTTTGTATTTGTAAATTTTCTGAAAGAAATTTGACTTTAGTTTTTATCACCATGACGACAGAGTGTTGCAAGGGCATTGCTCTGTGGTCGCTAAGGTGTTGCCATGATGACAGGGTGTTGTTATGCGTTGCTACGTTTTTTTTTGGTATTTGTACATTTTCTGGAGGAAATGTGAGTTCTGTTTACTTGTGCAAGTTTATCACCATGACGACAGTGTGTTGCAAGGGCATTGCTCTGTGGTTGCTAAGGTGTTGCCATGATGACAGGGTGTTGTTATGTGTTGCTAAGTTTTTTTTGTATTTGTACATTTTCTGGAGGAAATGTGAGTTCTGTTTACCTGAGAAAGTTTATCACCATGTCGACAGGTTGTTGTAAGGGCGTTGCTCTGTGGTTGCTAAGGTTTTGCCATGATGACAGGGTGTTATTATGCGTTGCTAAGGTTTTTTTTGTATTTGTACATTTTCTGGAGGAAATGTGAGTGCTGTTTACCTGTGCAAGTTTATCACCATGACGACGGTGTTGCAAGGGCGTTGCTCTGTGGTTGCTAAGGTGTTGCCATGATGACAGGCTGTTGCAAGGGCATTGCTATGCGGTTGCTAAGGAGTTTTTTTTGTATTTGTACATTTTCTGGAGGAAATGTGAGTTCTGTTTACCTGTGCAAGTTTATCACCATATCGACAAGTTGTTGCAAGGGCGTTGCTATGCGGTTGCTAAGGTGTTTTTTGGGTTTGTAGAGTGAGTTAATGCAAATCTCAGCGGTTGCTTTACACACACATGCATTGTGTTTTTGTGATCATACAGATGTTTGGCTGCAAATCATTTTTTAAGCCATCAGCACTGTGGAATTTTTGATGTAGAATAGATAAACACGTCTTTCCTTGTAATGACTTCATTTAAAAGGATGATCGATTAATTGTGTTGACGGATCACGTTCTCCGTGTTTTAGTCAATGTATTCGTAGTGAAATATTGCAGTCCACCTTCTATACAGGTTTTGTCTGAAAAATTGTGAGATATAATGTGTGTGGTCAGTGTGTGACGTTCATGCATCTGTGTGTGTGTGTGTGTGTGTGTGTGTGTGTGTGTGTGTGTGTGTGCGTGTGTTTGTGTGTGTGTGCATATATGTGTGTGTGTGTGTGCGTGTGTGTGAGTGAAATGTGCACTTTATGGTTGTTCTGGAGGTCAAGCTATAATATATTGTGGTTTGTTGTGTGTTGGTGCTGTGTTCTTGTGTTTTGTGTGTGTGTTAGTCATTATTAGCTGCTTGTCCAGCTTGAGATTGAGTCAGAGCTCATCTGGAATTCACCACACACACACACACACACACACACACACACACACACTCGCTCTCTCGGTTTATGAATGCATCACAGTGTGTCAGTGTAAAGTGACTGTGATGGAGACAAACACTGGCCGTCTGTAATCAAACAGAAACAACGCGACACATTTACAGATCCACTTTATCCGCTTTTAAAGAATTCAGAGACATTTTGACTCATCACTTATGAATACTGAGGCATAACCTCATTATTGACTCAAAAGAATATGATCAAGAAAATGAATGAGTACATTTGTTTAAACGGTATTTGTAAATTTTCTGAATGAATTTGTGAGTTATTTTTACATCTGCAAGTGAATCGCCATGACGGCATGATGTTGCACAGGCATTCCTATACAGTTGCTAAGGTGTTGCCATGGTGACAGGGTGTTGCACAGGCATTCCTATACAGTTGCTAAGGTGTTGCCATGATGACAGGGTGTTGCAAGGGCATTGCTATACAGTTGCTAAGGTGTTGCCATGATGACAGGGTGTTGCAAGGGCATTGCTATACAGTTGCTAAGGTGTTGCCATGATGACAGGGTGTTGCAAGGGCATTGCTATGCAGTTGCTAAGGTGTTTTATTGTATTTTTACATTTTCTGAAGGAAATGTGAGTTCTGTTTACGTGTGCAAGTTTATCGCCATGACAACAGGGTGCTGCAAGGGCATCTCTCTGTGGTTGCTAAGGTGTTGTCATGACGATAGGGTGTTGCAAGGGTGTTATGTGTCTGTAAGGTTTTTTTGTATTTGTACATTTTCTGGAGGAAATGAGAGTTCTGTTTACCTGTGCAAGTTTATTGCCATGACAACAGGGTGTTGAAAGGATGTTGCTCTGTGTTTGCTAAGGTGTTGCCATGATGATAGGGTGTTGCAAGGGCATTGCTCTGTGGTTGCTAAGGTGTTGCCATGACGATATGGTGGTGTTGTTTTGCATTGCTAAGGTGTTTTTGTATTTATCTGGAGGAAATGTGAGTTCTGTTTACCTGTGCAAGTTTATCGCCATGACAACAGGGTGTTGCAACGGTGTTGTTCTGTGGTTGCTAAGGAGTTGCCACAACGGTAGGATGTTGCAAGGGTTTTGTTAAAGATTGCTAAGTGTTTTGTATTTGTACATTTTCTGAAGGAAATGTGAGTTTTGTTTACATGCGCAAGTTTATCGCCATGACATGTTGAAAGGTCGTTGCTCTGTGGTTGCTAAGGTGTTGCCATGATGATAGAGTGTTCCAAGGGTGTTGCTATGCGGTTGCTAATGTGTTCTTGGTGTTGTGCATTATTACGATATTTCTCTGTGGTTGCTAAGGTGTTGCCATGACGATAGGGTGTATGCATTGCTAAGGTGTTTTTTTAAGGTGTTAACCTGAGTTCTTTTTACCTGTGGAAGTTATATTTCAATTTTGCCAGAGGTGGACAGTAACTAAGTACATTTACTTGAGTACTGTACTTAAGTATACTTTTTGAGTATCTGTACTTTACTTGAGTATTATTTTTTCAGGAAACTTATTTTTGAAAGACAAAATTTGTACTTTTTACTCCACTACATTTCTATCAAGGTTCTCAAAGTCGAAAATCGTTTCTGTAGCAGCTTTGAAAGTCAGTTTTGTTTTTAGACAGCCTATCAGTAATCACTTTTGTAGGGTCATATGAAGTTTCCCAACATTTTTTGAACACTGATCAGTTTATAGCGAAATGGAAGAAGACGGTTCCTCGGCACAGTGTGTGCACACATGGCTATACTTAGAAAGTGTGTTTCAGTTTTCTCAAAAGATTAAAGATTAGTTTAGTTGGCATACTCTTGATGCATGTCTCATAAAATGTTCAAAAATTACTACATACTACATACACACTACTTACACTACATACAACATACCACATGCTACATACACACTACTTACACTACATACAACATACCACATACAACATACACACTACTTACACTACATACAACATACCACATACAACATACACACTACTTACACTACATACAACATACCACATACAACATACACACTACTTACACTACATACAACATACCACATGCTACATACACACTACTTACACTACATACTGCATACCACATACTACATACACACTACTTACACTACATACTGCATACCACATGCTACATACACACTACTTACACTACATACTGCATACCACATACAACATACACACTACTTACACTACATACTACATACACACTACTTACACTACATACTGCATACCACATGCTACATACACACTACTTACACTACATACTGCATACCACATACAACATACACACTACTTACACTACATACTGCATACCACATACAACATACACACTACTTACACTACATACTGCATACCACATGCTACATACACACTACTTACACTACATACTGCATACCACATACTACATACACACTACTTACACTACATACAACATACCACATGCTACATACACACTACTTACACTACATACTGCATACCACATACAACATACACACTACTTACACTACATACTACATACACACTACTTACACTACATACAACATACCACATACAACATACACACTACTTACACTACATACAACATACACACTACTTACACTACATACAACCTACCACATACTACATACACACTACTTACACTACATACTGCATACCACATACAACATACACACTACTAACACTACATACAACATACCACATACAACATACACACTACTTACACTACAAACAACATACCACATGCTACATACACACTACTTACACTACATACAACATACCACATGCTACATACACACTACTTACACTACATACAACATACCACATGCTACATACACACTACTTACACTACATACTGCAAACCACATACTACATACACACTACTTACACTACATACAACATACTACATACACCATACACACTACTTACACTACTTAAAACATACCACCTACAACATACACACTACTTACACTACATACAACATACCACATGCTACATACACACTACTTACACTACATACTACATAGCACATACTACATACACACTACTTACACTACATACTACATACCACATACTACATACACACTACTTACACTACATACAACATACACACTACTTACACTACATACGATTCCAACTAATGGAATGATGTATGATGCTCCCGCTGTAAGTGACATGACGGCAGAATGAAATGGTGCTTTTACAGACGTGTGTCACTGCATGTTGGCGTTTATTGGCTTCACATGTCAAATCGAGTCAGTTTTATGTGTACATCACGTTTCAACGCCTCTTTACAGCAAATACTCTCACAAACGAGAGGATGTTGAGATGTAATGAGGAAGGGCCTTATCTGTGTCACACCAACTGCTCTTTCAGGACAAGACCTGCAATAAACCTCGTTTAATCAGGAACACACACTCAAACCTTGTGTAAGATGGTAGAGTCAGAATTTGGCGTAAACAGAATGAGATCATGGATCCATCATGCCTTGTTTCCACTGTGCAGGCTGGTGGTGGTGGTGTAATGGTGTGGGGGATGTTTTCTTGGCACACTTTAGGCCCCTTAGTGCCAATTGGGCATGGTTTAAATGCCACGGCCTACCTGAGCATTGTTTCTGCCCATGTCCATCCCTTTATGAGCACCATGTCCCCATCTTCTGATGGCTACTTCCAGCAGGATAATGCACCGTCACAAAGCTCCAATCATTTCAAATTGGTTTCTTGAACATGACAATGAGTTCACTGAACTAAAATGGCTGCCACAGTCACCAGATCTCAACCCAATAGAGCATCTTTGGGATGTGGTGGAACGGGAGCTTCGTGCCCTGGATGTGCATCCCACAAATCTCCATCAACTGCAAGATGCTCTCCTATCAATATGGGCCAACATTTCTAAAGAATGCTTTCAGCACCTTGTTGAATCAATGCCACGTAGAATTAAGGCGAAAGGAGGTCAAACACAGTATTAGTGGTGTTCCTAATAATCCTTTAGGTGAGTGTAGATCAAAGGCGCATAACAGATATTAATATTTCAACAGGTTGGTAATTTAACAATATTTCAGTTTACGAAATACGGTTATTTACTGTAAATTTAACTTAAATCCGTAAAATCTGTTGCTACCGTATTTTTTACGGTAAAGTTCTGGCTGCTGGTTTCTTACTGTACATTTTACTGGGATTTTGTTTACAGTATATACTACTAATAAAGCCGATCTCTGGGGGCCCCGAAAGTGCGTGGGCCCTTAGAATCGGCGACGCCCCTAAAAGCCTCTGTGAAAGAGGCTCAGATGTGCTCGGCTCTCTGCAGTGTGAATCTGAGGAGTAAGTGCAGATGAAGAATATCCTCTGAAAACTGATCTGAGAGCTGCAGCTTTGAGCCCAATGAAAGCCACGCTTCCCCCCCGAGCAAAGGCTTGACATTCTACCTTTGCAGGATAACATCTCCAGCTCACGGCACAACTGAGGGAAGCACCACAAAGACTGCAGTCGCATACCAGCGTTATCATAATTACACAGAGAGAGAGTCTTTCTGTGCAGGCTTTTGATATTTGAGAAATCATCTTCGTCATCATCTCTGAATCTGCTGGTGTTTTAGTGGATGTACACTGGCGTGTTTTTGAAAGAAAAGCATCTCGTCTTCTCACTAAAACTGCGTTTATTTGATCATAAATACAGTAAAAATAGTGAAATATTATTATAATGTAGATCAGATGTTCTCTATGTGAATACAGTAAAGTGTAATTTATATCATGTGATCAAAGCTGAAATGATCTCCAGTCTTCAGTGTCACATGACCCTTCACTGATCATTCTCATGATGAACATTTATGATTATTATCAGTGTTGAAAACTGATTTTCTGTACTTTTGTCAAGTTTGGGGAAATTCATACTTTTATTTAGTATTAAATTGATCAAAAGTGACAGCTATAATGTTGCAAAAGTATGTAACTTTCTATTAATCAGAGAATCCTGAGAAATAAAATGTATCACGACTGTTTTCAACACTGATAATAATCATAAATGTAATCATAAATCTTAAATTTTGTATAAGCACGGGTGTAAACGAGTGAACTACAAACATACACAAAATTAGTTTTAGATTTATACACAAAATTACATTTGCTGATTTTAATTTATATATTTATTATTTTTGTATATATATTTTTATATTATATATATATTAATTGTATTTTTTATTTTAATTTAATCTATTTTTTATTTTATTATTTTTATATTAGTTTAATATTTTTAATAGTATTTTTTATTTTAATTTAATATATTTTAATTTCATTTAATTTAATTTTTTAATTTAATATATTTTTTTATTTTAGTTCAATATTTTTAATTGTATTTTTTATTAATATTTCAGTTGATTTTTTATTTGTTTTTATATATATTTATATTTTAATCTATTTTTTATTTCATTTTTTGTTTTATTTTTGTTTTAGTTTAATATTTTTAATTGTATTTTTTTATTTAAATGTTATTTTATTTGTATTTTATTTTATTTTTTAATTTAAAATATTTATTATATTTTAATATTTTTCATTGTATTTTTTACTTAAATTTAATATATTTTATTTCATTTTTTATTTTATATATATATATATATATATATATATATATATATATGTTTTTTTTATTTTTTTTATTTTTTATTATTATTATTATTATTATTATTATTTTTTTTTTTTTTTTTTTTATTTATAAAAAAATCCTCAAACTTTCTATTCATCAAAGAATCCTGATTGATGATGATTATAGTGAAGGATCATGTGACTGAAGACTGGAGTAATGATGATAAATTCAGGTTTGATCACAGGATATAAATTACACTTTACTATATATTCACACAGAGAACATCTTATTTACATTATAATAATATTTCACTATTTTTACTGTATTTATGATCAAATAAATGAGCAGAACAGACGTTGTAATTAAAGCAACAGTATTTGAGTGTTTCTCACGAGCGGCGTGAGATCTCACGTTCACACATTAACAGCTCAGATTCAGCAGGAGAGGATAATGATCCACTCAGACTGACAGAGAGCAGAAACACACTTATCCTCTTCATTATCCATGTGTGTGTGTGTGTGTGTGTGTGTGTGTGTGTTCCTAACTCATCGCATAACTCATTTCCACAATAACTCACAGCCTCGTGGCCGATCTCAGTCCGTCACGTCCAGATCAGACGCTTTATGTATTTTACATCCAGAGTCAGCTTTATTTATCCAGCACGGATTATTCCCAGGACAATAACAGATCATCAAATATGACACAAACACAGACTCAGATGTAATTACAGTCATTATCAGCTTCAGTGTGGATTCAGTTCAACTAAAGCAGCAGGGTCATCATTTAATAATATGATATCATCAATTATTGACTTATTTTAACGACCAAAAATAATAATATTTATCTATCTCACATTTTGTGTCACCACATGATTTTAATCTTAATGGAAAATTACAATTTATCAAATTTTATTATTTTAATTGTTAATTTTTTTTTCTTCATTTTTTTTATAATTTACATTTTTTTCATTTAAAATTTTATTTAATTTTTAATTGTATTTATTTTTGTGTGTTTGTTTGTTTTATGTTAAATACTTCAACTGTATTATTTTATTTTATTTCATTTTTTCTTTTCTTTTATAATTGTTCTTTTCTTTTATTTCATTTTTTTTTTTACATTTTTATACCTATCTCACATTTTGTGTCATCATATGATTTTCCCCATAATGGAAAAGGACATTTTATTTATTTATTTATTTATTTAAAATGCTTTATTTTAATTTTATCATTTAATTGTATTATTAATTTTAATTTGTTATTTATTAATAATAAATTAATTAATTATTATTATTTATTGAATTTTTATTTTACAGTTTTTTACGATTGTTTACACACTAAAATAGAAATTTCCACACAATTTGCAAAATTCTACTCCAATGAGCAAAACACCTCCACAGATTTGCACAACATTACACACAAGGTCTGCGTCACCCTTTTTGCACAACATTACACACAGTGATTTGTAAAACTCTACACACATTTTCACACCTTAGACACAGATAAGGATTGTGAGGTTACTTCCTTGTCATTACAAAGCCCCGGATTGCCAATGACCACACTAATGAACGAATTGGATAATCACATCCACCAGGTGTGGAAGCACACATTTGTTGAAAACGTAGCACTCAGGCTTTTACAGTAGTTTTTCTTCAGAGTAAAAGTTTATGTACATCATGCAGTAATTTTTATTTGTCTACAGATTTTATTTGTTTCATTGATTTCATTGTTGGTTGATTACTGTAACTGATTATGGTAAGAAATACTCTTAGTAAGTATTGAAATAAATACTTGAAATATTCAGTCTGCAGCATCAGTGTTGTGCAGTGCAGTGCGGTTATAGTAGGCCTACAGTATTTGTCTACATTCTCCTATCTCAAAACAAATCATGAATAATGTTGTGAGTTTCTCACTATTTTTTGTCACCTAAATTATCTCTTACATACAGTAAGAATGTCTGGCTAAAAATCTATTTTTTTTTTTACAAATGTGTTTTTTATTTATCACAGCAGTGTGAAACTGGCTGCAATAGTGTATGATCATTGATGACTGTGTTGGTCAAATGAAAACAAACATTATTTTCACAAATATGTGTATATGTTTTGACTGAAGTGTGTCATTTTGCAAACAATCTAGGAATTTTGCTAATTGAGTGTGGTGTTTGGATAATTGTGATTATATTTTGACAAAAAGAACTCTGTTTTCAAAATTGCGTGTAAACAATTGAAAAAAACTGTATTATTATTGATTTTTTTTTAATTGTATTGAATTTTAAATTTTATTTGTGTGTGTGTTTGTTTGTTTTATTTTAAATTCTTTAATTTTATTATTATTTTTTTTAAATTATATATATATTTTTATTAAAATGTTGTTTTTTATTATTATTTTTTATTTTTATACCTTTCTCACATTTTGTGTCAGCATATGATTTCCCCCCTAATGCAAAAGGACAATTTATTTATTTATTTGTTTGTTTGTTTATGTGTTTTAAATTATTTATTTTAATTTGTATCATTTTATGTTATTATTAATTTTAATTTATGTTATTTATTATTTTATAATTAATTAATTCATAGAATTTTTTTAGTTTGGTTTTATTTTACTTTATTATATTTAATTGAATTAAGTTTTAGATTAATTAATTCAATTAATATATTTTAGCTATATTTGATGTTTATTTATATTTTCAGTTTTTTTGCTGTAAAAGAATAAAATCACACTATGTTTCAAACACGTTTCAAAACCTTAGACAAGTGAATGTAAAATAATTCATATTAATAATTTGATCTCCTGTGAGTTTTTCTTAAGTTTTCTTATATCTAAAAATATAAAGCTAATTGATCATATTGATCAGAATATGAGAGTGGCGGCCCAGATGTGGAGCTGGCGCTCTGGGAGCTCCTCATTGATTGGGCGTTGTGGTGTCCAGATGTGTGTGTGTGTGTGTAAGCGAGACGCGTGAAGGTGAAGCCTCACTCAAAAAAGTGAGCTTTCACTGTTGTTAGTTGCTCAACTCATCCTTGTTCACATCACTCAAAAAACTCATGTAACTAAATGTACTTCGATTTACTGAGTTGTTTCTACTAAAAATGAATATTGTCAGCTTTACTTAATAAGTGTTTGTTCGGTCAACTTAACATCGCTGAGTGAAACAAACAAACTGGGCAGTGGATCTGTAGTTCCCAGCATGCTTTGCAAGGGACTGCATTAGAAGAGTAAATTTAGCGATTAAAGTGTTGTTTTTAGGGCTGTCAAAAGATTAATCGCGATTAATCGCATCCAAAATAAAAGTTTGTGTTTACATAATATATGTGTGTGTACTCTGTTAATTATTATTTATATATAAATACACACACAAGCATGTATATATTTAAGAAAAAGATATTATTTTTATATATAAAACATTTATATTTATATATATTATAGATTATATAAATTAAGTTTATAAGTATATACATGCAAATATTCCTTAAATATATACATGAATGTGTGTATATTTATATATAAATAATAATTAACAGAGTACACACATATATTATGTAAACACAAACTTTTATTTTGGATGCGATTAATCGCGATTAATCTTTTGACAGCCCTAGTTTTCACATAACATAATAAACTTTTATAAATTGAACATAACATTATTAAGTAATCTGCACATATAAATATTATGTAACAGTGACAAATTCAAATGGTTTGTATTGACTTAAAGAAATGTTGTCAGCTTTACTTGACTTTAGTTTGTTCGTATAACTAAATTGACTCAATATAGTTGTGTGGAACCACTTGACGCAGCTTTTTTAAGTAAATTCAACAATTATTTTTTTTGAGTGCTGTCTGTCTCTCCGTCTGTCTGTCTGCAGGTGGGATCTTTGAGTCGATAGAGAGCGGCCCGTCCGGACCAGAAGAACTGGCCTTTAAATTCGCCCTGAACACCATCAACAGGAACCGGACACTTCTGCCCAACACCACCCTGACCTACGACATCCAGAGAATCAACGTCTTCGACAGTTTCGAGGCGTCCAGGAAAGGTGCGGAGTTCCCTTTAACCGCTCCAGTTCTGGCTCTTTTATCCTCCGCTCGCTGGCCTATATTTCCGGCCTCATTTGTAACGTTAAAGGGTTAGTTCACCCAAAAATGAAAATTCTGTCATTAATTCCTCACCCTCATGTGGTTGGACACCCGTCAGACCTCCGTTCATCTTCAGACACAAATGAAGATATTTTAGTGTAAATCTGATGCTCTGAAAGGCCTCCATTGGCTCAACTTTACACTCTCAAGACCCTTAAAAGACACTAAAGACTAAAGTTACAAAGTCCATCTCACTACAGTGGCTCTACAATAACTTTATGAAGCGACGAGAATAGTTTTTGTGCGCAAAAAAACCCTAAATAACGACTTATATAATGATGACGATTTCAAAACACGCCTCATGAAGCTTCGAAGCGTTATGAATCAGTGAGTCGATTCAGCGGTTCAGAGCATTATGAATCAGTGAGTCGATTCAGCGGTTCAGAGCGTTATGAATCAGTGAGTCGATTCAGCGGTTCAGAGCGTTATGAATCAGAGAGTCGATTCAGCGGTTCAGAGCGTTATGAATCAGTGAGTCGATTCAGCGGTTCAGAGCGTTATGAATCAGTGAGTCGATTCAGCGGTTCAGAGCGTTATGAATCAGTGAGTCGATTCAGCGGTTCAGAGCGTTATGAATCAGTGAGTCGATTCAGCGGTTCAGAGCGTTATGAATCAGAGAGTCGATTCAGCGGTTCAGAGCGTTATGAATCAGTGAGTCGATTCAGCGGTTCAGAGCGCTATGAATCAGTGAGTCGATTCAGCAGTTTGGCGGTTTGACACGTGATCCGAATCATGAATCGACTCACTGATTCATAACGCTTCAAAGCTTCATGATGCCGTGTTTTGAAATCGTCATCACTATATAAGTCGTTATTTAGGGTTTTTTTGCGCACAAAAACTATTCTCGCCGATTCATAAAGTTATTGTAGAACCACTGTAGTGAGATGGACTTTGTAACGACGTCTTTAGTGTCTTTTAAGGGTCTTGAGAGTGAACTGTTGGGGTAACAGCTTAGGACCCAGGACCAGTAGTGAAAAATGAAGACCAGGAGTCAGATTAATTAAAGAAAATTTTACTGAGGAATAGTTTGCAGTTTCATCAGCAGAAGTCAGCTCAAGAGGAGTTTGTAGGCCGCGCTCCCTCTAACAGTCTCCCCGCCTCCGTCTAACGTACATACAATTTTCTGAACAGTTCTACTGTTTTCAAGGTCTAGACACGTCATTACTGCCATGTGGAATGATTATGATTGGTTCTAACAACATGCAATGTAAGCAACTTTCCACACGTAGACAGATAGGAGCATATATCTCTAAAAATGCGTAGACTTGATGTCGCCCAGGCCCAGATTAGTCCCTAGTGACCTCAGAGGTCACAGAAAAGACGCCTCCAAGTCTAGAATCGTCTGCCGAAAGGACCGTCTCCAATACTGGATCTGCACAGAATCATGAGACGCACACACAAAGCTCCACAGAATAGCAGTTTCCATCAAGGTCGGAACATCTTAACTAACTATCAACAAAGCACTTCTCCAAAACATGCTGATACTACATTTAGCACAGAAGTGACTTTATTCTATTCTATAAAGAAAGAAAAGTATATCAGAGAGGTACATTTCTCTAAGTCCCCAAAAGAGTCCCATAGCTGTGACATAGGTGACCCCAGGGGTCACTTTAGTAAGACATACAGTTAACACATGCTGAGCACTCTTCACTCCCTGGAGTGTTATTACAACACCAAGGACATTCGCCTATCAGCACGTCTTGACACAGACTCAGAGCAGCACCTAAAAAATGTGGATTCAAAAGCACACAGCAACTAAATCACTACAATATCCAAAATCACTCCTTGAATATAGAGAGCTGATTTATCAAATGTAGGAAATGGTTATAACTTGATTATCATTAATTCTTATTTTAATATTGAACATAAAATCATTCTTGAAGGATATGTGTCTGATGAAGAGACAAGTGATGTTTGGCTTGACCCTTGACCCTTCAGAACCGTGCATTGAGCCAATGGAGGCCTTTCAGAGCATCAGATTTACACTAAAATATCTTCATTTGTGTCTGAAGATGAACGGAGGTCTGACGGGTGTCCAACGACATGAGGGTAAGTCATTAATGACAGAATTTATAATACGACGCGGCGCTTACGCTGGAATGGGAAGTGAAATTGGGCTCAATTTAGAGAAATGGCATGTGCAGCGCTTCTGCTGTCAGAGAACATCCTGCTTTAAAACGGAGACTGGGATGAAATGGACAAAGAGATGCGGCTCGTTGGAATATGTGCATTAGTGACCTCGACTGCTGCGTTTCTAACATAGAAATCTAATGGACAGAGAAGCGTCCGGACATATGAATCCATCCTCCTTTACTCGCTCCAAACACAAACACAACACGAGTCGAGGCTGAAGTACACTGTCACACTCTCAGAGGAAGAGCTCAGAAAGTTCTGCTTTATCTAGATGCAAGAACTAAAAAACATATATACTGTAACCACTACACAAGAATGCAATTATTTATATAAATATATATATATATATTTGTAAATAAACCCCAAAATGTAAATAATAATCAAGAATCTGATTATTTGTAAATAAAAACAAAAATGTAAATAATTATGAATAAAAATGTAAATAATAATCAAGAATGCAAATATTTGTAAATAAAATGTAAATATTTGTAAATAAACCCAAATGGTAAAACATAAACAATCATGTAAAAATTTGTAAATAAAAGGTAAATATTTGTAAAAAAAAAAAAAAAAACCCAAATGTAAAGATTATCAAATCATGCAAATATTTGTAAATATTAATATCCAAGAATGTAAATATTTGTAAATAAAATGTAAATATTTGTAAATAAACCCTAAAATGTAAAACATAACAAATAATGTATTTGTACATAAAATGTAAATAATTATAAATAAAATGCAAATATTTGTAAATAAACTCCAAAATCTAATCATGTAAATATTTGTAAATAATAATGTAAATATTTTGTAAATAAACCCCAAAATGTAAATAATAATCAAGAATCTGATTAAAAACTGTCACACTCTCAGAGGAAGAGCTCAGAAAGTTCTGCTTTATCTAGATAATAAAACACATTCAGTGGCTCTAAACTTAAATTAAGCTGCAAGACCTAAAAAAAATATGTGTGTTTACTGTAACCACTGCACAAGAATGCAATTATTTACATTAAATATATATATTTGTAAATAAACCCCAAAATGTAAACAATAATCACGGATCTTATTATTTGTAAATGTAAATAATTATGAATAAAACTGCAAATAATAACCAAGAATGTAAATATTTGTAAATAAAATGTAAATATTTGTAAATAAACCCAAAATGTAAAACATAATCAATCATGTAAATATTTGTATATAAAAGGTAAATATTTGTACATAAAATTTAAATATTTGTACATAAAATTTAAATATTTGTATATAAAATTTTAATAATTATAAATAAAAATAAAATGTAAATATTGGTAAATAAACCACAAAATGTAAAACATAATCAATCATGTAAATATTTGTAAATAAATTGTAAATATTTGTACATAAAATGTAAATATTTCTACATAAAATGTAAATATTTTTTACATAAACCCCAAAATGTAAAAATATCAAATCATGTAATTTTTTTATAAATAATAATAACCAAGAATGTAAATAAAATGTAAATATTTGTAAATAAACCCTAAAATGTAAAACATAATCAATCATTTATTTGTACATAAAATATAAATATTTGTACATAAAATGTAAATAATTATAAATAAAATGTAAATATTTTGTAAATAAACCCCAAAATGTAAAAATCGAATCATGTAAATATTTGTAAATAATAATATCCAAGAATGTAAATATGTTTACATAAAATGTAAATATTTTGTCAATAATAATCAAGAATGTAAATGTTTGTAAATAAATGTAAATAATTATAAATATAAATAAAATGTTAATATTTGTAAATAAACCCCAAAATATAAAATAAAAATCAAATCATGCAAATATTTGTAAATAAAATGTAAATGTTTGTAAATAACCCCAAAATTTAAAATCAAATCATATTCATTTTTGTAAATTAAAATAACCCAGAATCGAAATATTGGTAAATATTTGTAAATAATAATCAGAATCTGAATATTTGCAAATAAGAAATCACATATATAACGTCAATATTTTGTGAATAAAATGTAAATATTTGTAAATAATAACCAGAATCGGAATATTTGTTAATAAAAAAAGTGTAAATAAAAATGTAAATATTTGTAAATAAGAAATCAAGAATGTTTACAACTCTAAATAAGAATCAAGAATGTAAATATTTCCTGCTGAGCAGCGTTTGATTGGTCCTGTGTTCTTTTCTGCTGTCCAATCACCAGCCTGCGAGCAGCTCTCCCTGGGCGTGGCAGCGATCTTTGGCCCCTCCCACAGCTCGTCAGCCAATGCGGTGCAGTCGATCTCCAACGCTCTGGGCGTGCCTCACATTCAGACCCGCTGGAAGCATCAGGTGTCGGATAACAGAGACTCGTATTACGTCAGTCTGTATCCGGACTTCTGCTCGCTCAGCCGGGCCATCCTGGACCTGGTGCACTTCTTCCGCTGGAGGACGGTCACAGTGGTGTATGACGACAGCACCGGTGAGCCTCAGCCAATCACACGACCTCACTGCACACTACGCTTTAAGCATAGTTCGTGAAAACTATTCTGCATTCGTCCAGAAATAAATATGATTTTTTTTTATATATTAATAATATATTTTACAAATATTTTAAATCCAGCTTTGTGTAAATTATTTTGGATTATTTATACTTTTAAAAATATAATTTTCACTCAAGAAGACCGTTAAAATTACTTTTGCAGACAAAAAATCTATTAAAAAATCAATGAGTGTATGAGTGTACCTTATGAGTGTACCTTATGAGTGTACGGTATGAGTGTACCTTATGAGTGTACCTTATGAGTGTACCTTATGAGTGTACCTTATGAGTGTACGGTATGAGTGTACCTTATGAGTGTACCTTATGAGTGTACCTTATGAGTGTACCTTATGAGTGTACCTTATGAGTGTACCTTATGAGTGTACGGTATGAGTGTACCTTATGAGTGTACCTTATGAGTGTACCTTATGAGTGTACCTTATGAGTGTACGGTATGAGTGTACCTTATGAGTGTACGGTATGAGTGTACGGTATGAGTGTACCTTATGAGTGTACGGTATGAGTGTACCTTATGAGTGTACCTTATGAGTGTACCTTATGAGTGTACCTTATGAGTGTACGGTATGAGTGTACCTTATGAGTGTACCTTATGAGTGTACGGTATGAGTGTACCTTATGAGTGTACGGTATGAGTGTACCTTATGAGTGTACCTTATGAGTGTATGGTCTGAGTGTACCTTATGAGTGTACCTTATGAGTGTACCTTATGAGTGTACGGTATGAGTGTACCTTATGAGTGTACGGTATGAGTGTACCTTATGAGTGTACGGTATGAGTGTACCTTATGAGTGTACCTTATGAGTGTACCTTATGAGTGTACGGTATGAGTGTACCTTATGAGTGTACCTTATGAGTGTACGGTATGAGTGTACCTTATGAGTGTATCTTATGAGTGTACCTTATGAGTGTACGGTATGAGTGTACGGTATGAGTGTACCTTATGAGTGTACCTTATGAGTGTACGGTATGAGTGTACCTTATGAGTGTACGGTATGAGTGTACCTTATGAGTGTACCTTATGAGTGTACGGTATGAGTGTACCTTATGAGTGTACCTTATGAGTGTACCTTATGAGTGTACCTTATGAGTGTACCTTATGAGTGTACGGTATGAGTGTACCTTATGAGTGTACCTTATGAGTGTACCTTATGAGTGTACCTTATGAGTGTACCTTATGAGTGAACCTTATGAGTGTACCTTATGAGTGTACGGTATGAGTGTACCTTATGAGTGTACCTTATGAGTGTACGTTATGAGTGTACGGTATGAGTGTACCTTATGAGTGTACCTTATGAGTGTACGGTATGAGTGTACCTTATGAGTGTACCTTATGAGTGTACCTTATGAGTGTACCTTATGAGTGAACCTTATGAGTGTAACTTATGAGTGTACCTTATGAGTGTACGGTATGAGTGTACCTTATGAGTGTACCTTATGAGTGTACGGTATGAGTGTACCTTATGAGTGTACCTTATGAGTGTACGGTATGAGTGTACCTTATGAGTGTACCTTATGAGTGTACCTTATGAGTGTACGGTATGAGTGTACCTTATGAGTGTACCTTATGAGTGTACGGTATGAGTGTACCTTATGAGTGTATCTTATGAGTGGACGGTATGAGTGTACCTTATGAGTGTACCTTATGAGTGTACGGTATGAGTGTACCTTATGAGTGTACGGTATGAGTGTACGGTATGAGTGTACCTTATGAGTGTACCTTATGAGTGTACCGTATGAGTGTACGGTATGAGTGTACCTTATGAGTGTACGGTATGAGTGTACCTTATGAGTGTACCTTATGAGTGTACCTTATGAGTGTACGGTATGAGTGTACCTTATGAGTGTACCTTATGAGTGTACCTTATGAGTGTACCTTACGGTATGAGTGTACCTTATGAGTGTACCTTATGAGTGTACCTTATGAGTGTACCTTATGAGTGTACGGTATGAGTGTACCTTATGAGTGTACCTTATTAGTGTACCTTATGAGTGTACGGTATGAGTGTACCTTATGAGTATACCTTATTAGTGTACCTTATGAGTGTACGGTATGAGTGTACCTTATGAGTGTACCTTATGAGTGTACGGTATGAGTGTACCTTATGAGTGTACCTTATGAGTGTACCTTATGAGTGTACCTTATGAGTGTACCTTATGAGTGTACGGTATGAGTGTACCTTATGAGTGTACCTTATGAGTGTACCTTATGAGTGTACCTTATGAGTGTACCTTATGAGTGTACGGTATGAGTGTACCTTATGAGTGTACCTTATGAGTGTACCTTATGAGTGTACCTTATGAGTGTACCTTATGAGTGAACCTTATGAGTGTACCTTATGAGTGTACGGTATGAGTGTACCTTATGAGTGTACCTTATGAGTGTACGGTATGAGTGTACCTTATGAGTGTACCTTATGAGTGTACCTTATGAGTGTACCTTATGAGTGTACGGTATGAGTGTACCTTATGAGTGTACCTTATGAGTGTACCTTATGAGTGTACCTTATGAGTGTACCTTATGAGTGAACCTTATGAGTGTAACTTATGAGTGTACCTTATGAGTGTACGGTATGAGTGTACCTTATGAGTGTACCTTATGAGTGTACGGTATGAGTGTACCTTATGAGTGTACCTTATGAGTGTACGGTATGAGTGTACCTTATGAGTGTACCTTATGAGTGTACCTTATGAGTGTACGGTATGAGTGTACCTTATGAGTGTACCTTATGAGTGTACGGTATGAGTGTACCTTATGAGTGTATCTTATGAGTGTACCTTATGAGTGGACGGTATGAGTGTACCTTATGAGTGTACCTTATGAGTGTACGGTATGAGTGTACCTTATGAGTGTACGGTATGAGTGTACGGTATGAGTGTACCGTATGAGTGTACCTTATGAGTGTACCTTATGAGTGTACGGTATGAGTGTACCTTATGAGTGTACGGTATGAGTGTACCTTATGAGTGTACCTTATGAGTGTACGGTATGAGTGTACGGTATGAGTGTACCTTATGAGTGTACCTTATGAGTGTACCTTATGAGTGTACCTTATGAGTGTACGGTATGAGTGTACCTTATGAGTGTACCTTATTAGTGTACCTTATGAGTGTACGGTATGAGTGTACCTTATGAGTATACCTTATTAGTGTACCTTATGAGTGTACGGTATGAGTGTACCTTATGAGTGTACCTTATGAGTGTACGGTATGAGTGTACCTTATGAGTGTACCTTATGAGTGTACCTTATGAGTGTACCTTATGAGTGTACGGTATGAGTGTACCTTATGAGTGTACCTTATGAGTGTACGGTATGAGTGTACCTTATGAGTGTATCTTATGAGTGTACCTTATGAGTGTACGGTATGAGTGTACCTTATGAGTGTACCTTATGAGTGTACGGTATGAGTGTACCTTATGAGTGTACGGTATGAGTGTACCTTATGAGTGTACGGTATGAGTGTACCTTATGAGTGTACCTTATGAGTGTACCTTATGAGTGTACGGTATGAGTGTACATTATGAGTGTACCTTATGAGTGTACGGTATGAGTGTACCTTATGAGTGTACCTTATGAGTGTACCTTATGAGTGTACGGTATGAGTGTACCTTATGAGTGTACGGTATGAGTGTACCTTATGAGTGTACCTTATGAGTGTACCTTATGAGTGTACGGTATGAGTGTACCTTATGAGTGTACGGTATGAGTGTACCTTATTAGTGTACCTTATGAGTTTACGGTATGAGTGTACCTTATGAGTGTACCTTATGAGTGTACCTTATTAGTGTACCTTATGAGTGTACGGTATGAGTGTACCTTATGAGTGTACGGTATGAGTGTACCTTATGAGTGTACGGTATGAGTGTGTGGTATGAGTGTACGGTATGAGTGTACCTTATGAGTGTACGGTATGAGTGTGTGGTATGAGTGTACGGTATGAGTGTACCTTATGAGTGTACCTTATCAGTGTACCTTATGAGTGTACGGTATGAGTGTACCTTATGAGTGTACCTTATCAGTGTACCTTATGAGTGTACGGTATGAGTGTACCTTATGAGTGTACGGTATGAGTGTACCTTATGAGTGTACGGTATGAGTGTACCTTATGAGTGTACGGTATGAGTGTACCTTATGAGTGTACCTTATCAGTGTACCTTATGAGTGTACGGTATGAGTGTACCTTATGAGTGTACGGTATGAGTGTACCTTATGAGTGTACCTTATGAGTGTACCTTATGAGTGTACGGTATGAGTGTACCTTATGAGTGTACGGTATGAGTGTACCTTATGAGTGTACCTTATGAGTGTACGGTATGAGTGTACCTTATGAGTGTACCTTATGAGTGTACGGTATAAGTGTACATTATGAGTGTACCTTATGAGTGTACGGTATGAGTGTACCTTATGAGTGTACCTTATGAGTGTACCTTATGAGTGTACGGTATGAGTGTACCTTATGAGTGTACGGTATGAGTGTACCTTATGAGTGTACCTTATTAGTGTACCTTATGAGTGTACGGTATGAGTGTACCTTATGAGTGTACCTTATGAGTGTACCTTATGAGTGTACGGTATGAGTGTACCTTATGAGTGTACCTTATGAGTGTACGGTATGAGTGTACCTTATGAGTGTACGGTATGAGTGTACCTTATGAGTGTACCTTATGAGTGTACGGTATGAGTGTACCTTATGAGTGTACCTTATGAGTGTACCTTATGAGTGTACCTTATGAGTGTACGGTATGAGTGTACCTTATGAGTGTACCTTATGAGTGTACCTTATGAGTGTACGGTATGAGTGTACCTTATGAGTGTACGGTATGAGTGTACCTTATGAGTGTACCTTATGAGTGTACGGTATGAGTGTACCTTATGAGTGTACCTTATGAGTGTACGGTATGAGTGTACCTTATGAGTGTACGGTATGAGTGTACCTTATGAGTGTACCTTATGAGTGTACCTTATGAGTGTACGGTATGAGTGTACCTTATGAGTGTACGGTATGAGTGTACCTTATGAGTGTACGGTATGAGTGTACCTTATGAGTGTACGGTATGAGTGTACCTTATGAGTGTACCTTATGAGTGTACGGTATGAGTGTACCTTATGAGTGTACGGTATGAGTGTACCTTATGAGTGTACGGTATGAGTGTACCTTATGAGTGTACCTTATGAGTGTACGGTATGAGTGTACCTTATGAGTGTACCTTATGAGTGTACGGTATGAGTGTACCTTATGAGTGTACCTAATGAGTGTACCTTATGAGTGTACCTTATGAGTGTACGGTATGAGTGTACCTTATGAGTGTACCTTATGAGTGTACGGTATGAGTGTACCTTATGAGTGTACCTTATGAGTGTACGGTATGAGTGTACCTTATGAGTGTACCTTATGAGTGTACCTTATGAGTGTACCTTATGAGTGTACCTTATTAGTGTACCTTATGAGTGTACGGTATGAGTGTACCTTATGAGTGTACCTTATGAGTGTACCTTATGAGTGTACGGTATGAGTGTACCTTATGAGTGTACGGTATGAGTGTACCTTATGAGTGTACCTTATGAGTGTACATTATGAGTGTACCTTATGAGTGTACGGTATGAGTGTACCTTATGAGTGTACCTTATGAGTGTACCTTATGAGTGTACGGTATGAGTGTACCTTATGAGTGTACGGTATGAGTGTACCTTATGATTGTACCTTATGAGTGTACCTTATGAGTGTACGGTATGAGTGTACCTTATGAGTGTACGGTATGAGTGTACCTTATTAGTGTACCTTATGAGTGTACGGTATGAGTGTACCTTATGAGTGTACCTTATGAGTGTACCTTATTAGTGTACCTTATGAGTGTACGGTATGAGTGTACCTTATGAGTGTACGGTATGAGTGTACCTTATGAGTGTACGGTATGAGTGTGTGGTATGAGTGTACGGTATGAGTGTACCTTATGAGTGTACGGTATGAGTGTGTGGTATGAGTGTACGGTATGAGTGTACCTTATGAGTGTACCTTATCAGTGTACCTTATGAGTGTACGGTATAAGTGTACCTTATGAGTGTACCTTATCAGTGTACCTTATGAGTGTACGGTATGAGTGTACCTTATGAGTGTACGGTATGAGTGTACCTTATGAGTGTACGGTATGAGTGTACCTTATGAGTGTACGGTATGAGTGTACCTTATGAGTGTACCTTATCAGTGTACCTTATGAGTGTACGGTATGAGTGTACCTTATGAGTGTACGGTATGAGTGTACCTTATGAGTGTACCTTATGAGTGTACGGTATGAGTGTACCTTATGAGTGTACGGTATGAGTGTACCTTATGAGTGTACCTTATGAGTGTACGGTATGAGTGTACCTTATGAGTGTACCTTATGAGTGTACGGTATGAGTGTACATTATGAGTGTACCTTATGAGTGTACGGTATGAGTGTACCTTATGAGTGTACCTTATGAGTGTACCTTATGAGTGTACGGTATGAGTGTACCTTATGAGTGTACGGTATGAGTGTACCTTATGAGTGTACCTTATTAGTGAACCTTATGAGTGTACGGTATGAGTGTACCTTATGAGTGTACCTTATGAGTGTACCTTATGAGTGTACGGTATGAGTGTACCTTATGAGTGTACGGTATGAGTGTACCTTATGAGTGTACCTTATGAGTGTACCTTATGAGTGTACCTTATGAGTGTACGGTATGAGTGTACCTTATGAGTGTACCTTATTAGTGTACCTTATGAGTGTACGGTATGAGTGTACCTTATGAGTGTACCTTATTAGTGTACCTTATGAGTGTACGGTATGAGTGTACCTTATGAGTGTACCTTATGAGTGTACCTTATGAGTGTACGGTATGAGTGTACCTTATGAGTGTACCTTATGAGTGTACGGTATAAGTGTACATTATGAGTGTACCTTATGAGTGTACGGTATGAGTGTACCTTATGAGTGTACCTTATGAGTGTACGGTATGAGTGTACCTTATGAGTGTACGGTATGAGTGTACCTTATGAGTGTACCTTATTAGTGTACCTTATGAGTGTACGGTATGAGTGTACCTTATGAGTGTACCTTATGAGTGTACGGTATGAGTGTACCTTATGAGTGTACCTTATGAGTGTACGGTATGAGTGTACCTTATGAGTGTACGGTATGAGTGTACCTTATGAGTGTACGGTATGAGTGTACCTTATGAGTGTACCTTATGAGTGTACGGTATGAGTGTACCTTATGAGTGTACGGTATGAGTGTACCTTATGAGTGTACGGTATGAGTGTACCTTATGAGTGTACCTTATGAGTGTACGGTATGAGTGTACCTTATGAGTGTACCTTATGAGTGTACGGTATGAGTGTACCTTATGAGTGTACCTAATGAGTGTACCTTATGAGTGTACCTTATGAGTGTACGGTATGAGTGTACCTTATGAGTGTACCTTATGAGTGTACGGTATGAGTGTACCTTATGAGTGTACCTTATGAGTGTACGGTATGAGTGTACCTTATGAGTGTACCTTATGAGTGTACCTTATGAGTGTACCTTATGAGTGTACCTTATTAGTGTACCTTATGAGTGTACGGTATGAGTGTACCTTATGAGTGTACCTTATGAGTGTACCTTATGAGTGTACGGTATGAGTGTACCTTATGAGTGTACGGTATGAGTGTACCTTATGAGTGTACCTTATGAGTGTACATTATGAGTGTACCTTATGAGTGTACGGTATGAGTGTACCTTATGAGTGTACCTTATGAGTGTACCTTATGAGTGTACGGTATGAGTGTACCTTATGAGTGTACGGTATGAGTGTACCTTATGATTGTACCTTATGAGTGTACCTTATGAGTGTACGGTATGAGTGTACCTTATGAGTGTACGGTATGAGTGTACCTTATTAGTGTACCTTATGAGTGTACGGTATGAGTGTACCTTATGAGTGTACCTTATGAGTGTACCTTATTAGTGTACCTTATGAGTGTACGGTATGAGTGTACCTTATGAGTGTACGGTATGAGTGTACCTTATGAGTGTACGGTATGAGTGTGTGGTATGAGTGTACGGTATGAGTGTACCTTATGAGTGTACGGTATGAGTGTGTGGTATGAGTGTACGGTATGAGTGTACCTTATGAGTGTACCTTATCAGTGTACCTTATGAGTGTACGGTATAAGTGTACCTTATGAGTGTACCTTATCAGTGTACCTTATGAGTGTACGGTATGAGTGTACCTTATGAGTGTACGGTATGAGTGTACCTTATGAGTGTACGGTATGAGTGTACCTTATGAGTGTACGGTATGAGTGTACCTTATGAGTGTACCTTATCAGTGTACCTTATGAGTGTACGGTATGAGTGTACCTTATGAGTGTACGGTATGAGTGTACCTTATGAGTGTACGGTATGAGTGTACCTTATGAGTGTACGGTATGAGTGTACCTTATGAGTGTACCTTATGAGTGTACCTTATGAGTGTACGGTATGAGTGTACCTTATGAGTGTACCTTATGAGTGTACGGTATGAGTGTACATTATGAGTGTACCTTATGAGTGTACGGTATGAGTGTACCTTATGAGTGTACCTTATGAGTGTACCTTATGAGTGTACGGTATGAGTGTACCTTATGAGTGTACCTTATTAGTGAACCTTATGAGTGTACGGTATGAGTGTACGGTATGAGTGTACCTTATGAGTGTACCTTATGAGTGTACCTTATGAGTGTACGGTATGAGTGTACCTTATGAGTGTACGGTATGAGTGTACCTTATGAGTGTACCTTATGAGTGTACCTTATGAGTGTACCTTATGAGTGTACGGTATGAGTGTACCTTATGAGTGTACCTTATTAGTGTACCTTATGAGTGTACGGTATGAGTGTACCTTATGAGTGTACCTTATTAGTGTACCTTATGAGTGTACGGTATGAGTGTACCTTATGAGTGTACGGTATGAGTGTACCTTATGAGTGTACGGTATGAGTGTGTGGTATGAGTGTACCTTATGAGTGTACCTTATCAGTGTACCTTATGAGTGTACCTTATGAGTGTACGGTATGAGTGTGTGGTATGAGTGTACAGTATGAGTGTACCTTATGAGTGTACGGTATGAGTGTACGGTATGAGTGTGCGGTATGAGTGTACCTTATGAGTGTACCTTATGAGTGTACCTTATGAGTGTACCTTATGAGTGTACCTTATGAGTGTACCTTATTAGTGTACCTTATGAGTGTACCTTATGAGTGTACGGTATGAGTGTGTGGTATGAGTGTACGGTATGAGTGTACCTTATGAGTGTACCTTATGAGTGTACGGTATGAGTGTACCTTATGAGTGTACCTTATGAGTGTACGGTATGAGTGTACCTTATGAGTGTACGGTATGAGTGTACCTTATGAGTGTACCTTATGAGTGTACGGTATGAGTGTACCTTATGAGTGTACCTTATGAGTGTACCTTATGAGTGTACCTTATGAGTGTACCTTATGAGTGTACGGTATGAGTGTACCTTATGAGTGTACCTTATTAGTGTACCTTATGAGTGTACGGTATGAGTGTACCTTATGAGTGTACCTTATGAGTGTACCTTATGAGTGTACCTTATGAGTGTACGGTATGAGTGTACCTTATGAGTGTACGGTATGAGTGTACCTTATGAGTGTACGGTATGAGTGTACCTTATGAGTGTACGGTATGAGTGTACCTTATGAGTGTACCTTATGAGTGTACGGTATGAGTGTACCTTATGAGTGTACGGTATGAGTGTACCTTATGAGTGTACGGTATGAGTGTACCTTATGAGTGTACGGTATGAGTGTACCTTATGAGTGTACGGTATGAGTGTACCTTATGAGTGTACGGTATGAGTGTACCTTATGAGTGTACCTTATGAGTGTACGGTATGAGTGTACCTTATGAGTGTACCTTATGAGTGTACGGTATGAGTGTACCTTATGAGTGTACCTAATGAGTGTACCTTATGAGTGTACCTTATGAGTGTACGGTATGAGTGTACCTTATGAGTGTACCTTATGAGTGTACGGTATGAGTGTACCTTATGAGTGTACCTTATGAGTGTACGGTATGAGTGTACCTTATGAGTGTACCTTATGAGTGTACCTTATGAGTGTACCTTATTAGTGTACCTTATGAGTGTACGGTATGAGTGTACCTTATGAGTGTACCTTATGAGTGTACGGTATGAGTGTACCTTATGAGTGTACGGTATGAGTGTACCTTATGAGTGTACCTTATGAGTGTACATTATGAGTGTACCTTATGAGTGTACGGTATGAGTGTACCTTATGAGTGTACCTTATGAGTGTACCTTATGAGTGTACGGTATGAGTGTACCTTATGAGTGTACGGTATGAGTGTACCTTATGATTGTACCTTATGAGTGTACCTTATGAGTGTACGGTATGAGTGTACCTTATGAGTGTACGGTATGAGTGTACCTTATTAGTGTACCTTATGAGTGTACGGTATGAGTGTACCTTATGAGTGTACCTTATGAGTGTACCTTATTAGTGTACCTTATGAGTGTACGGTATGAGTGTACCTTATGAGTGTACGGTATGAGTGTACCTTATGAGTGTACGGTATGAGTGTGTGGTATGAGTGTACGGTATGAGTGTACCTTATGAGTGTACGGTATGAGTGTGTGGTATGAGTGTACGGTATGAGTGTACCTTATGAGTGTACCTTATCAGTGTACCTTATGAGTGTACGGTATAAGTGTACCTTATGAGTGTACCTTATCAGTGTACCTTATGAGTGTACGGTATGAGTGTACCTTATGAGTGTACGGTATGAGTGTACCTTATGAGTGTACGGTATGAGTGTACCTTATGAGTGTACGGTATGAGTGTACCTTATGAGTGTACGGTATGAGTGTACCTTATGAGTGTACCTTATCAGTGTACCTTATGAGTGTACGGTATGAGTGTACCTTATGAGTGTACGGTATGAGTGTACCTTATGAGTGTACCTTATGAGTGTACGGTATGAGTGTACCTTATGAGTGTACGGTATGAGTGTACCTTATGAGTGTACCTTATGAGTGTACCTTATGAGTGTAC
>JARQWZ010002534.1:47500-52500 GCA_033150135.1 Gobio occitaniae
ACATATATTCACATGTTTATCACTTTTAGCAGTGGTTTATGAAACGTCAAAGCGTTTCTTGTAAAATGACACCAGTATTGTGTGTTTAGAGACACTGTGTGTGTGTCTGGGAAGCTTTTACATTTGGGTCGGCCAAATCCAGGCGGATATCCTCAAAAATGGTGCCAGAGCTAAAGAGGTAAAAAGGTTTCTTAAATAAACATGTGTGTTTCTTAAATAGCGTGTTGTCTTAAAAAAATGCATTTCGCTTAAATAAACATGTTTCATAAATAACATGCATTTCTCGTGACAAATGTTACAGTCATATGTTAATGAGCTCGTGACGATGTCATAACCTGAAATAAACTTTATTTCAGTGTTTCTGAAATAAACATGCGTGTTTTTTAAATAAACATGCGTGTTTCTGAAATAACATGCGTGTTTCTGAAATAAACATGCGTGTTTCTGAAATAAACATGCGTGTTTTTTAAATAAACATGCATTTCTCTTAAATAAACATGCGTGTTTCTGAAATAAACATGCTTGTTTCTCAAATAGCGTGTTCTCTTAAACATACATTTCTCTTAAATAAACATGCGTGTTTCTGAAATAAACATGCGTGTTTTTTAAATAAACATGCATTTCTCTTAAATAAACATGCGTGTTTCTGAAATAAACATGCGTGTTTCTGAAATAAACATGCTTGTTTCTCAAATAGCGTGTTCTCTTAAACATGCATTTCTCTTAAATAAACATGCGTGTTTCTGAAATAAACATGCGTGTTTCTCAAATAGCGTGTTCTCTTAAACATACATTTATCTTAAATAAACATGCATTTATCTTAAGTAAACATGCGTGTTTCTTAAATAAACATGTGTTTCTTAAATAAACATGCATTTATCTTAAATAAACATGCGTGTTTCTGAAATAAACGTGTGTTTCTGAAATAAACGTGTGTTTCTGAAATAAACATGTGTGTTTCCTAAATAAACATGCGTGTTTCTGAAATAAACATGTGTGTTTCTGAAATAAACATGTGTGTTTCCTAAATAAACATGCGTGTTTCTGAAATAAACGTGTGTTTCTGAAATAAACATGTGTGTTTCTGAAATAAACATGTGTGTTTCCTAAATAAACATGCGTGTTTCTGAAATAAACATGCGTGTTTCTGAAATAAACATGTGTGTTTCTGAAATAAACATGCGTGTTTCTTTAAAATATACATTTATATGCATATGCATGCATTTCTCTTAAATAAACATGCGTGTTTCTGAAATAAACATGCGTGTTTTTTAAATAAACATGCATTTCTCTTAAATAAACATGCGTGTTTCTGAAATAAACATGCTTGTTTCTCAAATAGCGTGTTCTCTTAAACATGCATTTCTCTTAAATAAACATGCGTGTTTCTGAAATAAACATGCGTGTTTTTTAAATAAACATGCATTTCTCTTAAATAAACATGCGTGTTTCTGAAATAAACATGCGTGTTTCTGAAATAAACATGCTTGTTTCTCAAATAGCGTGTTCTCTTAAACATGCATTTCTCTTAAATAAACATGCGTGTTTCTGAAATAAACATGCGTGTTTCTCAAATAGCGTGTTCTCTTAAACATACATTTATCTTAAATAAACATGCATTTATCTTAAGTAAACATGCGTGTTTCTTAAATAAACATGTGTTTCTTAAATAAACATGCATTTATCTTAAATAAACATGCGTGTTTCTGAAATAAACGTGTGTTTCTGAAATAAACATGTGTTTCCTAAATAAACATGCGTGTTTCTGAAATAAACATGCGTGTTTCTGAAATAAACATGCGTTTCTGAAATAAACATGTGTGTTTCTGAAATAAACATGTGTGTTTCTGAAATAAACATGCGTGTTTCTGAAATAAACATGCGTGTTTCTGAAATAAACATGCGTGTTTATTAAAAATATACATTTACATGGATATGCATGCATTTCTCTTAAATAAACATGCATTTCTCTAAAAACATGCTTGTTTCTTAAATAAACATGCGTGTTTTTTAAATAAACATGCTTGTTTCTTAAATAAACATGCGTGTTTTTTAAATAAACATGCGTGTTTCTTAAATAAACATGCTTGTTTCTGAAATAAACATGCGTGTTTCTGAAATAAACATGCATGTTTCTGAAATAAACATGCGTGTTTCTGAAATAAACATGCATGTTTCTTAAAAATATACATTTACATGCATATGCATGCATTTCTCTTAAGTAAACATGCATTTCTCTAAAAACATGCATTCCTCTTAAATAAACATGCGTGTTTTTTAAATAAACATGCGTGTTTCTTAAATAAACATGCGCCTTTCTGAAATAAACATGCGTGTTTCTTAAATAAACATGCGTGTTTCTTAAAAATATACATTTACATGCATATGCATGCATTTCTCTTTAATAAACATGCGTGTCTCTCAAATAAACATGCGTGTTTCTCAAATAGCGTGTTCTCTTAAACATAGATTTATCTTAAATAAACATGCATTTATCTTAAATAAACATGCGTGTTTCTGAAATAAACATGCATTTATCTTAAATAAACATGCGTGTTTCTAAAATAAACATGCATTTATCTTAAATAAACATGCATTTATCTTAAATAAACATGCGTGTTTCTGAAATAAACATGTGTGTTTCTGAAATAAACATGCGTGTTTCTGAAATAAACATGCGTGTTTCTGAAATAAACATGCGTGTTTTTGAAATAAACGTGCGTTTCTGAAATAAACATACCTGTTTCTGAAATAAACATGCGTGTATCTGAAATAAACACGAGTGTTTCTGAAATAAACACGTGTGTTTCTGAAATAAACATGCGTGTTTCTGAAATAAACATGCGTGTTTCTGAAATAAACATGCGTGTTTTTGAAATAAACGTGCGTTTCTGAAATAAACATACCTGTTTCTGAAATAAACATGCGTGTATCTGAAATAAACACGAGTGTTTCTGAAATAAACATGCGTGTTTCTGAAATAAACATGCGTGTTTCTGAAATAAACATGCGTGATTCTGAAATAAACGTGTGTTTCTGAAATAAACATGCGTGTTTCTGAAATAAACATACGTGTTTCTTAAATAAACATGCATGTTTCTGAAATAAACATGCGTGTTTCTGAAATAATAATGCGTGTTTCTGAAATAAACATGTGTGTTTCTGAAATAATGCGTGTTTCTGAAATAAACACGTGTTTCTGAAATAAACATGCGTGTTTCTGAAATAAACATGCGTGTTTCTGAAATAAACATGCGTGTTTCTGAAATAAACATGCGTGTTTTTGAAATAAACGTGCGTTTCTGAAATAAACATACCTGTTTCTGAAATAAACATGCGTGTATCTGAAATAAACACGAGTGTTTCTGAAATAAACACGTGTGTTTCTGAAATAAACATGCGTGTTTCTGAAATAAACATGCGTGTTTCTGAAATAAACATGCGTGATTCTGAAATAAACGTGTGTTTCTGAAATAAACATGCGTGTTTCTGAAATAAACATACGTGTTTCTTAAATAAACATGCATGTTTCTGAAATAAACATGCGTGTTTCTGAAATAATAATGCGTGTTTCTGAAATAAACATGTGTGTTTCTGAAATAATGCGTGTTTCTGAAATAAACATGTGTGTTTCTGAAATAATGCGTGTTTCTGAAATAAACATGTGTGTTTCTGAAATAAACATGCGTGTTTCTGAAATAAACGTGTGTTTCTGAAATAAACATGCGTGTTTCTGAAATAAACATGCGTGTTTCTGAAATAAACATGCGTGTTTCTTAAATAGCGTGTTCTCCTAAACATGCATTTATCTTAAATAAACATGAGTGTTTATTAAATAGCGTTCTCTTAAACATGCATTTATCTTAAACAAACGTGTGTTTCTGAAATAAACATGCGTGTTCTTAAATAAACATGCGTGTGTCTCTAAGAAATGCATTTCTTAATAAACATGTTTTATAATTAACATGCATTCTTTAAAATATGTTTCTGAAATAACATGCATTTGTCCTAAAACATGCATTTGTCCTAAATAAACATGCGTATTTTTAAATAGCCTTTTCTCTTTAAGAAATGCATTCCTCTTGAACACACTTTCTGCACCAATCCAAAGCGCGCGGCCGTCCCGCGGTGAAGTGGAGTGTAAGTCTCAGGATTGTTCTGCGTGTGCAGTGTGTGTTTGTGGCACTGTCAGATATGGATCTGTTGTGGTGCTCTGTCAGCGTTCTGCCGCCGTGTCCCCGCAGGTCTCATCCGCCTGCAGGAGCTCATTAAAGCTCCATCCAGATACAACATCCGCCTGAAGATCCGACAGCTCGCCGCAGACACCAAGGACGCCAAGCCGCTGCTCAAGGAGATGAAGAAAGCCAAGGAGTTCCACGTTATCTTCGACTGCAGTCACGAGATGGCCGCCTGGATCCTCAAACAGGTGAGCGTCACACACACACACACACACACACCTCTGTGACTGTAGAAACTTCTCAACTCTTCCTCCGTGTGAGTGATTCCTTCAGGCCGGGTCGTTTTTCTCGTTTTCTCATTCACGTCTCCGGTATGAACGATGATCGTTCGTCTCCTCCAATCATATTTCACGTGTTAAATCTCACTGTTAGAAATTCTATTAGTGTGACATTATTACAAAAGCCTCAAACCGAAATGGAATGTAATTAAAGGAGGCGCAGTGTCCGCAGGGCTTGAAGATCTGATTAAAGATGCAGCGCTGATGAAGCGGCTCTTACTTATTAAACACTGATCAGAGCCTTTGAGTCTTGTGTTCTCTTATCTGATACGTTCTGTCAAGGTTCTCTCAACGTTATGAGCAAACGTTCTTCCAGTAACGTTAATAGAACGTTCGTTCAAAGTTATCTGGTCTTTGATAATGTTCTCAGAACGTTCTGTCAAGGTTCTCTCAACGTTATGAGCAAACGTTCTTCCAGTAACGTTAATTGAACGTTCATTCAAAGTTATCTGGTCTTTGATAACGTTCTCAGAACGTTCTGTCA
>JARQWZ010002534.1:62500-67500 GCA_033150135.1 Gobio occitaniae
ACACACACTCTCTCACACACACTCACTCATACACTCACACACACACAAATACACTCACACATTTACTCACACACACTCACTTTGTTAAGTGAGAGAAACACATTTTATTACCTGTAAGAAAAACACTGATGACCTTCACAACGTGTGTGTGTGTGTGTGTGTGTGGTGTCTGTTCGACCGTCTCTCGCTCGCTCTGTGTGTGTCTGATCGATTTATTCAGTTCTAAACAAACGTCCTCTCGTGTGATTGAGTCGACCTGAGAGACGTGACGGCTGAACTGAGCATCACACACACACACTCACATCTGATGTCTGAGCGTCGCTGCCTGTGAGGGATGAAAGTGGAAAAACATGTACTGACATTGACTTTGAGTGTGTGAGTGTGTCCAAACACAATGACATCGTTCTGTGTGTGAATGTCATCAGAACATTTCACCCCTGAATATTATATTCATCTGGAGAATAATAGCACAAAAACACTCTTGTCGTCGTATGGTGAGGAATCACATTGTGCCTGATCTTTTGTCATCAGTGAACTGTGAAACACTCTGTACGTTTCAGACCTCAACAGTTTCTCAGGATGAAGAGGATGAATAAGCGTTTCTGAACGAATCTCTTGAGTGAATGATTCAATGACTCACTCATAAAGACTTCACTTGTTTCATTACTGGATGAATAAGCGTTTCTGAACGAATCTCTTGAGTGAATGATTCAATGACTCACTCATAAAGACTTCACTTGTTTCATTACTGGATGAATCACGTTTCTGAACGAATCTCTTGAGTGAATGATTCAATGACTCATTCATGAAGACTTCACATGTTTCATTACTGGATGAATCAGTGTTTTTGAATGAATCTCTTGAGTGAATGATTCAATGACTCACTCACAAAGACTTCACTTGTTTCATTACTGGATGAATCAGCGTTTCTGAACGATTCTCTTGAGTGAATGATTCAATGTCTCACTCATGAAGACTTCACTTGTTTCATTACTGGATGAATCAGCGTTTCTGTACGATTCTCTTGAGTGAATGATTCAATGACTCACTCATGAAGACTTCACTTGTTTCATTCCTGGATGAATAAGCGTTTCTGAACGATTCTCTTGAGTGAATGATTCAATGACTCACTCATGAAGACTTCACTTGTTTCATTACTGGATGAATCAGCGTTTCTGTACGATTCTCTTGAGTGAATGATTCAATGTCTCACTCATGAAGACTTCACTTGTTTCATTACTGGATGAATCAGCGTTTCTGAACAAATCTCTTGAGTGAATGATTAAATGACTCACTCATGAAGACTTCACTTGTTTCATTACTGGATGAATCAGCGTTTCTGAACGAATCTCTTGAGTGAATGATTCAATGACTCACTCATGAAGACATCACTTGTTTCATTACTGGATGAATCAGCGTTTCTGAACAAATCTCTTGAGTGAATGATTCAATGACTCACTCATGAAGACTTCACTTGTTTCATTACTGGATGAATCAGCGTTTCTGAACAATTCTCTTGAGTGAATGATTCAATGTCTCACTCATGAAGACTTCACTTGTTTCATTACTGGATGAATCAGCGTTTCTGAACAAATCTCTTGAGTGAATGATTCAATGACTCACTCATGAAGACTTCACTTGTTTCATTACTGGATGAATCAGCGTTTCTGTACGATTCTCTTGAGTGAATGATTCAATGTCTCACTCATGAAGACTTCACTTGTTTCATTACTGGATGAATCAGCGTTTCTGAACAAATCTCTTGAGTGAATGATTAAATGACTCACTCATGAAGACTTCACTTGTTTCATTACTGGATGAATCAGCGTTTCTGAACGAATCTCTTGAGTGAATGATTCAATGACTCACTCATGAAGACATCACTTGTTTCATTACTGGATGAATCAGCGTTTCTGAACAAATCTCTTGAGTGAATGATTCAATGACTCACTCATGAAGACTTCACTTGTTTCATTACTGGATGAATCAGCGTTTCTGAACAATTCTCTTGAGTGAATGATTCAATGTCTCACTCATGAAGACTTCACTTGTTTCATTACTGGATGAATCAGCGTTTCTGAACAAATCTCTTGAGTGAATGATTCAATGACTCACTCATGAATACTTCACTTGTTTCATTACTGGATGAATCAGCGTTTCTGAACGATTCTCTTGAGTGAATGATTCAATGTCTCACTCATGAAGACTTCACTTGTTTCATTACTGGATGAATCAGCGTTTCTGAACGAATCTCTTGAGTGAATGATTCAATGACTCACTCATGAAGACTTCACTTGTTTCATTACCGGATGAATCAGCGTTTCTGAACAAATCTCTTGAGTGAATTATTCAATGACTCACTCATGAAGACTTCACTTGTTTCATTACTGGATGAATCAGCGTTTCTGAACAAATCTCTTGAATGAATGATTCAATGACTCACTCATAAAGACTTCACTTGTTTCATTACTGGATGAATCCGCGTTTTTGAACAAATCTCTTGAGTGAATGATTCAATGACTCACTCATGAAGACTTAACTTGTTTCATTACTGGATGAATCAGCGTTTCTGAACAAATCTCTTGAGTGAATGATTCAATGACTCACTCATGAAGACTTCACTTGTTTCATTACTGGATGAATCAGCGTTTCTGAACGAATCTCTTGAATGAATGATTCAATGTCTCACTCATAACGACTTCACTTGTTTCATTACTGGATGAATCAGCGTTTCTGAACGAATCTCTTGAATGAATTATTCAATGACTCACTCATAAAGACTTCACTTGTTTCATTACTGGATGAATCAGCGTTTCTGAACGAATCTCTTGAATGAATGATTCAATGACTCACTCATGAAGACTTCACTTGTTTCATTACTGGATGAATCTGCGTTTCTGAATGAATCTCTTGAGTGAATGATTCGATGACTCACTCATAACGACTTCACTTGTTTCATTACTGGATGAATCAGTGTTTCTGAACACATCTCTTGAATGAATGATTCAATGACTCACTCATAAAGACTTCACTTGTTTCATTACTGGATGAATCAGCGTTTCTGAACGAATCTCTTGAATGAATGATTCAATGACTCACTCATAAAGACTTCACTTGTTTCATTACTGGATGAATCAGCGTTTTTGAATTAATCTCTTGAATGAATGATTCAATGACTCACTCATAAAGACTTCACTTGTTTCATTACTGGATGAATCAGCGTTTCTGAACAAATCTCTTGAATGAATGATTCAATGACTCACTCATAAAGACTTCACTTGTTTCATTACTGGATGAATCCGCGTATTTGAACAAATCTCTTGTGTGAATGATTCAATGACTCACTCATGAAGACTTAACTTGTTTCATTACTGGATGAATCAGCGTTTCTGAACAAATCTCTTGAGTGAATGATTCAATGACTGACTCATGAAGACTTCACTTGTTTCATTACTGGATGAATCAGCGTTTCTGAACGAATCTCTTGAGTGAATGATTCAATGACTCACTCATGAAGACTTCATTTGTTTCATTACTGGATGAATCAGCGTTTCTGAACAAATCTCTTGAGTGAATGATTCAATGACTCACTCATGAAGACTTCACTTGTTTCATTACTGGATGAATCAGCGTTTCTGAACGAATCTCTTGAGTGAATGATTCAATGACTCACTCATGAAGACTTCACTTGTTTCATTACTGGATGAATCAGCGTTTCTGAACAAATCTCTTGAGTGAATGATTCAATGACTCACTCATAAAGACTTCACTTGTTTCATTACTGGATGAATCAGCGTTTCTGTACGATTCTCTTGAGTGAATGATTCAATGACTCACTCATGAAGACTTCACTTGTTTCATTACTGGATGAATCAGCGTTTCTGAACGATTCTCTTGAGTGAATGATTCAATGTCTCACTCATGAAGACTTTACTTGTTTCATTACTGGATGAATCAGCGTTTCTGAACAAATCTCTTGAGTGAATGATTCAATGACTCACTCATGAAGACTTCACTTGTTTCATTACTGGATGAATCAGCGTTTCTGAACGATTCTCTTGAGTGAATGATTCAATGTCTCACTCATGAAGACTTCACTTGTTTCATTACTGGATGAATCAGCGTTTCTGAACGAATCTCTTGAGTGAATGATTCAATGACTCACTCATGAAGACTTCACTTGTTTCATTTCCGGATGAATCAGCGTTTCTGAACAAATCTCTTGAGTGAATGATTCAATGACTCACTCATGAAGACTTCACTTGTTTCATTACTGGATGAATCCGCGTTTTTGAACAAATCTCTTGAGTGAATGATTCAATGACTCACTCATGAAGACTTTGCTTGTTTCATTACCGGATGAATCAGTGTTTTTTAACAAATCTCTTGAGTGAATGATTCAATGACTCACTCATAAAGACTTCACTTGTTTCATTACTGGATGAATCAGTGTTTTTGAACAAATCTCTTGAGTGAATGATTCAATGACTCACTCATAAAGACTTTGCCTGTTGAAACTAACTGGTTCTGAACTGTGTGTATCAGGTGTGTATAACAGATCTGTGATTAATGTCGTGTCTGTTTGAGCTCAAGGACAGAAAACCAGAGCGGATGAAGAGACGGAAGGACAGGATGCATCAGGTTCGTCTCTAACAGTGTGTGTGTGTGTGTGTGTGTGTGTGCAGACGGACGCGGCTCTCATGTACGATGCGGTTCATGTGGTGGCGGTGGCCGTCCAGCAGTCGCCTCAGATCACGGTCAGCTCGCTGCAGTGCAACAGACACAAACCCTGGCGCTTCGGCGGACGCTTCATCGGCCTCATTAAAGAGGTACACACACTCTAACACTTGTGTGAAATATATTATCTAAAAAACTAAAAAACAACTGTATATATTTATATTTAATTTATTTAATTAATTCATTTATTATTGTGTTTTATATTTAAATATTATATTTTATTATTAATTTTAAAGATTTTTATATTATTATTTTAAGATATC
>JARQWZ010002534.1:72500-80000 GCA_033150135.1 Gobio occitaniae
CTCGTTACAATTATAAAAATATTACGAATCATTCCATTCCAAACCCACATTACCACTGCCAGAACGGTAGAAGGTTTGATGAAGCTGGCACTTCATTGAGCGAATCAAGCTATTAAGAAGACTGCGCGTGCCTTTTGATCAGCTTAAAAGATGGACAAACCAAAAACACCACCTTCCACCCCTTCAACTTCAAGTGATCGTGGCTGTGAGAGAGAGCGCGCACGAGAGAGAGAGCGCGCAAGAGCGAGCCCCGCGCGCACGCGCATTCAATGTCTTTAAATCAGCGTCTTGCGCTCAAATTGCTCTCTATTTGTTTACATAGTTAATGTGCACTGTGAAGTAACATATACAAACACTGAACAGCTGTATTTTTATTAACTAAGTTTAATAAATACAGTAACAAATGTATTGATCATGGTTAGTTCATGTTAGTTATTAGTCTAATACATTAACTAATGTAATGTTAACAAATCAAACCATATTGTAAAGTGTTACAAACAAATCATTTACTCAGAACACCTCTTGAAATGAGAATATAAGTGTGCTTACCCCTATTTTTTTTTTTAGTAAGAGTGGTTATAGTAAGATTTAATCTTAATGAACTACAGTATTTTCAGGTTATTTATATGACAATATGTAGAAAAATGACCTACCAACATTGCGATTGTCCTTTAGGTTAATCATTTGAAATAATAAAAACAATATGATGTTCAAACTTTTGACTACTTTCTTTAATAACTACATAACACAATACTTGAGTACTTTCAGTACTTGAGTAGTACATTTTAAAATAAACTACTTGCAATACTTAAGTACAAAAAATGTTGAATACTTTAGTACTTAAGTGTGGTGCTTAAAGAGCACTTCAACTTCTACTCAAGTCACTTTTTTGATAAGGAACTTGTACTTTTACTCAAGTATGTGTCTCTAGTACTTTATACATCTCTGATTAGGCAGCAAGTGAACATTTTGTCCTCAGAGTTGATGTGTTAGAAGCAGGAAAAATGGGCAAGTGTAAGGATTTGAGCGAGTTTGACGAGGGCCAGATTGTGACGGAACAGTGGAGAACCGGCCACAGGGTCATGTACCCCTTTACCACCAAGGCAGTGCTAGAGCTAGTCCAGAGCCAGAGCTAGTCCCAGTTCATAGTTGGTTCGACTGAGGAGCTTCTAAGGACCGTTTGCTTTTCCACATGCTGAGAGCCACAACAGAGCCATGTCTTACGTCACTGTATACGTCTCATCTCTCTCAGCAACGCTAGCGAGGGGTTGCCAAGTCTGCGGTTTTGCCGCGGGCTGTTTTTTTCATGTCCACGGGATGAAGCGACCCCAATTATGTGATATTTAGCCACGGGAATGCAAATTTTAGTAGGCAACCATGCCAAAAAACACATATTTTACCCCCAAATGTGATTTTTACAGTGGAAGCCCCCCCTGAAACGCGATTGGGCTTGTTTTGAGTAGCAATTGGGCGGGTTTTGTTGTGAAAACCTGGCAACCCTGGGCAGCGGAAACACAAACACACCAGGCTTGTTAGAGACGCATCGGCGCTGCGCAGACCGATCCACGTATGATATATTTAAAAAAAACGCATGAGTGAATCAAAAGCATAAGGAGTTGAATGCTCTCGCTGGACTCGTTATCATATGGCGATCGGTCTGGCACCGCTGCGAACAAGCCTTCCATCAACAATGCAAACGTTGCGTTACTATTGATTCACATGGCTTTACGATCCTACATCGGCATCAAAACACAACGCAAACACAGCGAATCCTACGCATTCATGCAGTTCGCCGTCATTTGTATAGACTGGGATTACAAACGAGCAGCAGCTGTTAGCTCCATTAGCTGCTATTTCAAACATGGCGGATCTCCAGTTTGTGTTGGTCTTGTTGACTCCGCCCCCAGCGCCTGACGTAATTGGTTCTTACTTCTAGCCCTTTTCTAGCCCCAACAATGTTTTGGTGCTACTTAAGAACCACTTCTCCTGGCTCAGAGTTGGGGCTTTGGGTGTGGAAACACAAAGAACCGATTTGAAACTAGGCTTCTGGCTCCGATCTAGCTCTAGCACTGCCTTGGTGGAAAAGGGGTAGGTCTTGGAGGACCAGTGGAGAACCGGCCACAGGGTCAAGGAGGACCAGTGGAGAACCGGGCCACAGGGTCATGGAGGACCAGTGGAGAACCGGCCACAGGGTCATGGAGGACCAGTGGAGAACCGGCCACAGGGTCATGGAGGACCAGTGGAGAACCGCCCACAGGGTCATGGAGGACCAGTGGAGAACCGGCCACAGGGTCATGGAGGACCAGTGGAGAACCGGCCACAGGGTCATGGAGGACCAGTGGAGAACCGCCCACAGGGTCATGAAGGACCAGTGGAGAACCGGCCACAGGGTCATGGAGGACCAGTGGAGAACCGGCCACAGGGTCATGGAGGACCAGTGGAGAACCGGCCACAGGGTCATGGAGGACCAGTGGAGAACCGGCCACAGGGTCATGGAGGACCAGTGGAGAACCGGCCACAGGGTCATGAAGGACCAGTGGAGAACCGGCCACAGGGTCATGGAGGACCAGTGGAGAACCGGCCACAGGGTCATGGAGGACCAGTGGAGAACCGGCCACAGGGTCATGAAGGAGCAGTGGAGAACCGGCCACAGGGTCATGGAGGACCAGTGGAGAACCGGCCACAGGGTCATGGAGGACCAGTGGAGAACCGCCCACAGGGTCATGGAGGACCAGTGGAGAACCGGCCACAGGGTCATGGAGGACCAGTGGAGAACCGGCCACAGGGTCATGGAGGACCAGTGGAGAACCGGCCACAGGGTCATGAAGGACCAGTGGAGAACCGGCCACAGGGTCATGGAGGACCAGTGGAGAACCGGCCACAGGGTCATGAAGGACCAGTGGAGAACCGGCCACAGGGTCATGAAGGACCAGTGGAGAACCGGCCACAGGGTCATGGAGGACCAGTGGAGAACCGGCCACAGGGTCAAGAAGGACCAGTGGAGAACCGGCCACAGGGTCATGAAGGACCAGTGGGAGAACCGACCACAGGGTCATGAAGGACCAGTGGAGAACCGGCCACAGGGTCATGAAGGACCAGTGGAGAACCGGCCACAGGGTCCTGGAGGACCAGTGGAGAACCGGCCACAGGGTCATGAAGGACCAGTGGAGAACCGGCCACAGGGTCATGAAGGACCAGTGGAGAACCGGCCACAGGGTCCTGGAGGACCAGTGGAGAACCGGCCACAGGGTCATGAAGGACCAGTGGAGAACCGGCCACAGGGTCATGGAGGACCAGTGGAGAACCGGCCACAGGGTCATGGAGGACCAGTAGAGAACCGGCCACAGGGTCATGAAGGACCAGTGGAGAACCGAACACAGGGTCAAGAAGGACCAGTGGAGAACCGGCCACAGGGTCAAGAAGGACCAGTGGAGAACCGGCCACAGGGTCAAGAAGGACCAGTGGAGAACCGGCCACAGGGTCATGAAGGACCAGTGGAGAACCGGCCACAGGGTCATGAAGGACCAGTGGAGAACCGGCCACAGGGTCATGGAGGACCAGTGGAGAACCGGCCACAGGGTCATGGAGGACCAGTAGAGAACCGGCCACAGGGTCATGAAGGACCAGTGGAGAACCGAACACAGGGTCATGAAGGACCAGTGGAGAACCGGCCACAGGGTCATGAAGGACCAGTGGAGAACCGGCCACAGGGTCATGGAGGACCAGTAGAGAACCGGCCACAGGGTCATGAAGGACCAGTGGAGAACCGAACACAGGGTCATGAAGGACCAGTGGAGAACCGGCCACAGGGTCATGGAGGACCAGTAGAGAACCGGCCACAGGGTCATGAAGGACCAGTGGAGAACCGGCCACAGGGTCATGGAGGACCAGTGGAGAACCGGCCACAGGGTCATGGAGGACCAGTAGAGAACCGGCCACAGGGTCATGAAGGACCAGTGGAGAACCGGCCACAGGGTCATGAAGGACCAGTGGAGAACCGGCCACAGGGTCATGAAGGACCAGTGGAGAACCGGCCACAGGGTCATGGAGGACCAGTAGAGAACCGGCCACAGGGTCATGAAGGACCAGTGGAGAACCGGCCACAGGGTCAAGAAGGACCAGTGGAGAACCGGCCACAGGGTCATGGAGGACCAGTGGAGAACCGGCCACAGGGTCAAGAAGGACCAGTGGAGAACCGGCCACAGGGTCATGGAGGACCAGTAGAGAACCGGCCACAGGGTCATGAAGGACCAGTGGAGAACCGGCCACAGGGTCATGGAGGACCAGTAGAGAACCGGCCACAGGGTCATGGAGGACCAGTAGAGAACCGGCCACAGGGTCCTGGAGGACCAGTGGAGAACCGGCCACAGGGTCATGGAGGACCAGTAGAGAACCGGCCACAGGGTCATGGAGGACCAGTGGAGAACCGGCCACAGGGTCATGGAGGACCAGTGGAGAACCGGCCACAGGGTCATGGAGGACCAGTGGAGAACCGGCCACAGGGTCATGGAGGACCAGTAGAGAACCGGCCACAGGGTCATGAAGGACCAGTGGAGAACCGGCCACAGGGTCATGGAGGACCAGTGGAGAACCGGCCACAGGGTCATGAAGGACCAGTGGAGAACCGGCCACAGGGTCATGGAGGACCAGTAGAGAACCGGCCACAGGGTCATGAAGGACCAGTGGAGAACCGGCCACAGGGTCATGGAGGACCAGTAGAGAACCGGCCACAGGGTCATGAAGGACCAGTGGAGAACCGGCCACAGGGTCATGGAGGACCAGTAGAGAACCGGCCACAGGGTCATGAAGGACCAGTAGAGAACCGGCCACAGGGTCATGGAGGACCAGTGGAGAACCGGCCACAGGGTCATGAAGGACCAGTAGAGAACCGGCCACAGGGTCATGGAGGACCAGTAGAGAACCGGCCACAGGGTCATGAAGGACCAGTAGAGAACCGGCCACAGGGTCCTGGAGGACCAGTGGAGAACCGGCCACAGGGTCATGGAGGACCAGTAGAGAACCGGCCACAGGGTCATGGAGGACCAGTGGAGAACCGGCCACAGGGTCATGGAGGACCAGTGGAGAACCGGCCACAGGGTCATGGAGGACCAGTGGAGAACCGGCCACAGGGTCATGGAGGACCAGTAGAGAACCGGCCACAGGGTCATGAAGGACCAGTGGAGAACCGGCCACAGGGTCATGGAGGACCAGTGGAGAACCGGCCACAGGGTCATGAAGGACCAGTGGAGAACCGGCCACAGGGTCATGGAGGACCAGTAGAGAACCGACCACAGGGTCATGAAGGACCAGTGGAGAACCGAACACAGGGTCATGGAGGACCAGTGGAGAACCGGCCACAGGGTCATGGAGGACCAGTGGAGAACCGGCCACAGGGTCATGAAGGACCAGTGGAGAACCGGCCACAGGGATATGAAGGACCAGTGGAGAACCGGCCAGAGGGTCATGAAGGACCAGTGGAGAACCGGCCACAGGCTCATGGGCGGCCGAGGCTCATTGATGCCCGTGTGGTCCAATCAAACAGACGAGCTACTGGAGCTCAAACTGCTCAAGAAGTTAATGCTGGTTCTGATAGAAAGGGGTCATGATCAGTGTTGGGGGAAACGCATTACAAGTAACTTGAGTTACGTAATAATATTACCTTTTTCCAAGTAACTAGTAAAGTAACGCATTACTTTTCAAATTTACAACGCAAGTTACTTTTTCACATGAATTAGACTGACAGCTCTCCTGTCCTCATGTTGAGAGTTAGTGCAGAGGTGTGTGTGTGTGTGTGTGTGTGTGAACATGATGGTTATTGTAGTTCTAGACTAAATGTGAGCATTTATTTATCTCACTTGCACAATAAAGATTCTGTCCTCCTCAAAATGAATAAAATCAGTCAAATGCTAAATCAGAATACTATGCAAACCTCCAATAATTAAATGTTAAATGAAACAACTATTTTTATGCATAATCGACCTTTATATTTAATTGACCAATGTCTTGCTGCTGACCTTTGATGATGAAAATTACTAGATTTTTTGTTTTTATTGGTAAAACTTTTTTCTCCTGCGTCCTCTTCTCCATTATCCAGAGCTGCGCCCTCTAGTGTTCATGAGGGAATCTGCATTTTTACCTCAGCCTGGGGCTTATTATTTACATTTTGGTATGAAGAGGTCTTTACAAAAATATAACTTTTTTGTTATAAAAATATACAAAAACAAAACAAGCCCAGCCCAGGTGAGAAAAAGTAACGCAAAAGTAACGTAACGCATTTCTTTTCTTAAAGCTACACTGTGTAACTTTATTAGTTTATTCTTAGCTAAAAACACTCCGTTCTTTCAAAAATATATGTGCTCATTAATGTATATTTACTTCTTTCAAGTAATAAAGTATTCTCGTAAGTTTATAATATGCCATTGTAAACACATCAGGTGAGGGTTTGAATGCGGGTCGCCATGTTGCCCCTCCATCTTGAAAGTACATTAGCCAAAGAGGGACATACCTGTAAATTCAAGCTTCGCCTTTGGCGTTTTAACACTCGATGGCACCGTGTCCAATGTGGACGAGGTCAAACTGGAAGCCATGATAATCTTGGACTAAATCGGCCACCGTAGGAGTTAAAACGAAATCGGAATTGAGAGGAAGAGAAACTAATATTCTCTGGATGGTCATTTACCTTTTAACCGCTAGATGGGGGAAAATATCACACAGTGTAGCTTTAAAAAGTAACTAAGTAACTCAATTAGTTACTTTTTAAGGGAGTAACGCAATATAGACCCTTTTCACAGACTGTGATGGCGCATTTTAACTGTCATCAATATCGTAATTCCTGCAGCGTTTTTTGTATTTTCATTTTTTTTTTAAATATATGTACATTTATAACACTTATACTTTGTATTGTATTGGTTTTGCATCAAATCACAATCAAAAAAGTTACCGCTGCTGTGAGGGTGTTTAGTAATAGCTTTGGGAGTGATGGTAACAATATGATGGTTCACTGCCGTTATCAATCTCACTTCTTTTTTTTCCCCTCTTTTTGAAAGTTGTGAAATCACAACTGTGGTGTTTTTCTTCTGCCATGTGAGCAAATGGGCACACAGACAAATATTTAATGTATTCTCTCATTCACAGCTATAATATTTAACCCAACTATGACGACTTCCGCTCTGAGAAACCCGGAAATGTGAAAAGGGTCTATTGTTATGCATTACTTTTCAAAGTAACTTTCCCCAACACTGGTCAGAATACACAGAGCATCTCGGGCGTTGACCCGGCCTCCGAATTCCCCAGATCTCAATCCAATCGAGCATCTGTGGGTAAAGTCATCATGTCAGTAAAGAACATGTCACTCTAAACTGCTCTAGTTAGAGAAACGCTGTAGTGGTTTTGCTTGGAGAAGCAGGCGAGGGCCGTCTGGAGGTTGTGTAGTCGTCTCCGGAGGTCTTATTAGCGGAAGCTGTAGTCTGAGCTTGTTCGTGTGTAAGAAGTCGAGCTGAC
>JARQWZ010002534.1:87500-90000 GCA_033150135.1 Gobio occitaniae
ATTTAGAGTTGATTCAGAGTTGATTAAGTGTTGAAGTGTTGATTCAGAGTTGATTAAGTGTTGATTCAGAGTTGATTAAGTGTTGATTCAGAGTTGATTCAGTGTTGATTCAGAGTTGATTAAGTGTTGATTCAGAGTTGATTAAGTGTTGATTCAGAGTTGATTAAGTGTTGATTCAGAGTTGATTAAGTGTTGACTCAGAGTTGATTAAGTGTTGATTCAGAGTTGATTAAGTGTTGATTCAGAGTTGATTAAGTGTTGATTCAGAGTTGATTAAGTGTTGACTCAGAGTTGATTAAGTGTTGACTCAGAGTTGATTAAGTGTTGAATCAGAGTTGATTAAGTGTTGATTCAGAGTTGATTAAGTGTTGATTCAGAGTTGATTAAGTGTTGACTCAGAGTTGATTAAGTGTTGACTCAGAGTTGATTAAGTGTTGAATCAGAGTTGATTAAGTGTTGATTCAGAGTTGATTAAGTGTTGACTCAGAGTTGATTAAGTGTTGATTCAGAGTTGATTAAGTGTTGATTCAGAGTTGATTCAACGTTGTTTCAGAGTTGATTCAGTGTTGATTCAGTGTTGATTCAGAGTTGATTAAGTGTTGAATCAGAGTTGATTCAGAGTTGATTCAGTCGAATCTTTTGGTTGGTAATGCGGCGTCAGTCATTTTTGCAGCTAAGATCAGTTTTAAACATTCTCGCTGTACACACCAGGACGTCATTGGTCTGTTTTGTTGGTGATTGACAGAAAGCAGACCTGGCCGTGGCTCCGCTGACCATCACGTACGTCCGAGAGAAGGTGATTGACTTCTCCAAACCCTTCATGACCCTGGGCATCAGCATCCTGTACCGCAAACCCAACGGCACCAACCCCGGAGTCTTCTCCTTCCTCAACCCTCTGTCCCCTGACATCTGGATGTATATTCTACTGGCTTGCTTGGGTGTCAGTTGTGTGCTGTTTGTCATAGCCAGGTAACATGTGACCCTCTGACCTCACGTCCATCCTCATCCTCATCTTCCTCATCATCCTCATCCAGGGCCATGTGTGTCAGAAACTCTGCAGTTTAATCCAAATAAATGAGAATAACCCGAGAGATTTCTAGAGCCGAACTCGCAAAATATTATTGCAGCACACCACATTATTTACATTAATGTGTAGTTGAAAATAATAAATAAATAAAAAAATAAAAATATATAATTGCACCACTACTTTATTTAAAATCAATATTTTTTATTTAGTTGTAAGAAAAATTTTTAAATTATAAAAAATATAAATATATTCGCATCACACCACATTATCTAAATGTATATTTATATTTAGTGGCAAGAAAATGATAATAAATATAAATATTATAAAAAGAAAAACACTAGTATCACTCTAAAGATTACTAAAATGGCACATTTTTAAGAGGGGAAGAAAAATAACTTAAACATTACATATAAATGTAACTGCATCACTCTACATTTTTTATAGCCAATATACAAAATATAATTGCATTATTTACTGTCTATATATTTATTAAATAATGACAAGAAAAAAATATATAAATGATCAGTATAATTACACATTGCCTACAATCAATATTTTTATATTTAGTGGCATAATAAATATAAATATATATAATTATATATAAATTCAAATAAATTTGAAAATATAATTACAAAAACAGTCACTCTACAGATGATGACTAAATAAAATAATGCTGATTTTTTAACATAAATAAAGAAATATAATAGCACCACACAACATTATTTACTGTCTATATTTTTATATTTAATGACAAGAAGAAATTTTTTTTTATATATATAATTACAAAAAAGTCACTCTAAAGATAACTAAATTAAATAAATAATGCACATTATTTAAAAATATTTATATAATATTATATTAATATTTAAATAATATTATATTTACAAAAAAATGAAATAAATAAATACATATAATTCCACTACACAACACAACATTATTTACAGTGAATATTTTTACATTTAGTGACGAGAAAAATAAATATAAAATATAAATATAACCACATCACAGCACATTATTTACAGCCCGTGTTGTTATAACTAGTGGCAAGAAAAATAAAGTAAATATAAATATAATTGCATATAATAAAAAAAACCTAGAGATGATGACTAAATAAAATAAGCCACATATTTGCAAATAAATAAGTATAATTGCACCACACAACATTATTTACAATCAATATTTTTATATTAAGTGTAAATAAAAATGCATATAAAATATTAATAATTGCATCACAGTGATCACACCACATTATTTACAGCTTGTGTTGTTATATTTAGTGGCAAGAATAATAATATAAATATAATTGCATATAATAAAAAACCCTCCACTAGAATCACTAAAGATTATGACTAAAATAAGGTGCATTTTTACCAAAAATAAATAAGTAAATAAATAAATGTTCTACATTATTTACAATCAATGTTTTTATTTTAAGTGGCAGAAAAGTAAAATACAAACAAAATATCAATATTA